>VURO01001246.1:28570-53790 GCA_015108175.1 Pelvicachromis taeniatus
AAATTATTGCCAAGTACTTTTTTTTTGCATCATGTTTTTTTTTTTTTAAGTCTATGTGTATGATTTTTATCTTCCAAGTTCACACATCAGTGGCCTCAGAGTCCCTTTCTTGGTCATAATAGACACTGGCTTCAGTTACACAGGCATCTCTTTTCTGTGTTCCTCTTAGTCCCCCTGACTCCTCTCCTCCTCCCCTTGTCAGTCCTGACCCCAGTGAATCAGCTCTCTATTACTATGGTAATGGGGGCTAATTGAATGGCCGAGGTGTAATGGAGAAGACAACACAGCCTACATTATGATAAGGAGCCTAGACAACAGCCCTGCGTCAAGGGTCACCAACCAAAAAGGTGGGCTTAAAGCCCTTTTTGCACATCGACCTTCCCAGACCAGTTCCATCTTTCTGTTTTCTGACTGCCGAGGATGCGAGCATCCTGTGTCTAAGGCTTTGAATCTCTTAAGTAATCTCTACGTTTTTCATTCAGAATTGACATGTAGTTACTCTGCATTGTCATACAATGTTGGGTGTCTGCAGATGTACTGTAAGGTGGAGATGTGTTTCAGCATTCCCTTATGGGAAGGAGAGATGTGGACATCCTCTCATGCAGGTATGATGAAAAATTTAATGGGGATGAATTGTTGTTCTCTGCTGTGATGCCAGGGTGCTAGGGAAGTGAGCGGGCATTCATTTCCTCTCATTCTGCGGGTCCTCTAATGTATTCAACAGGGAAAGGTACTCTGTCAAACGTGAAAGCGAGAGGTCTCCTTGTATTGCCTTTTTTGCATATGTGAGATCAACGCCTGATTGCAGAGTTTGGAACAATGTAGTTTAAATGTGGTATTTTTTTTGCCATTTTGACACTTTCAAAATCTGCATGAAGTAAAAACACCAAACATCTCATCAATGAAAACACTAAAATTAGCCACAACACGTTAGGGAGGAATAAAAGAAAAAAAATGTTGTCGTAAACTTTTACTTTTTAAATGGATATGATTTAGAAAGCAATTAAATCCCAATCCAAATGGAAACTTTTAGGTTTGGTGCTGTTCTGCTTCTCTGGAAGTGTTTAGAATCCAGTTTAGAAAAGAAGATGGGAAGTGGTAATGTGGGTTTTTTTAAAAACTGCTTCCATTATGGCTTCCCCTGGCAGAGGAGAACAATGTAGTCTTTTACAAACAAGGAGAGGTGTTTCTGTGAGGTGGACCCAAATTCACTTACTGAATATCATTAAAGAGGGCACACAGAAGGGAGAAAGTGCTGCTCCCTTTGATTTTGTTTATGTTCTGGAAATTGCATCGCCTCTGCAATTAGCCTGGTTGAGTGTGTGAGTCTGTGCTTTACACAGATAAAAGAAGGAGGTGAGAGATCAGAGAAGATGCTGTTTAGTAGTAGTGCTAAACCCAGCTGTTACCCAGCTGGTACTTTGCGTTCTCCTTTTTGTTCCCCTGTGTTTGTCAAATAGCAAACCTTCACCCCTGCCCTACTCTGTTGTTACACTTACTGAACTACCACACAAACTTCATTACTACAAATATTTAAGGGCATGTTAAACTTTGAAAATCATGTGTAAGCTATGTGTTGTTAGTCTTCTTAGTTTTGTGCTCAAGTTATCCGTCCATCCATTTTATCTGCTGCAGGGTCACAGGGTGCTGGAACCTGTTGTAGCCATCGTAAGGTAATAGGTGGGGTACACCCTGGACAGGTCATCAGTCTTCATGATGGTAACCAGTTACTTTATTTTCTATTTTTAATCATCCTCATAAAAAATTGTGTACTTCAGTGAGGATATTTACCAGGTCAATCACTGAAGGTTTTGGTGGTATTTGCACTTATTGCTGCTATAATACCAATACTGGAACATCACCAGAACTGAAAAGGCACCATCCGCTTTCACTTACTAGGATCTGTGTTCACAGGCAGCTGTTTTAGCGTTGATAGCATGTATTATCTATGCAAATCCCATTTGGTTCATCACTGTATGTCAGTATATTTTTGATATAAGAACTGCCATATACATCTTTTCTTTAGCTCTACTTGGGGCACATTCAGTTATCTCACTGACCAATCTGAATCAATAAAGGGATTAGATTTAAAGTATCAACAGTTTCAGTGATGGTTGGAGGATAAAGTGATCTTAACTGTTACTAACAAATAATTGATTTTTTTTGTAACGTTGACCTCACTGTTGTGAAGTAAACTATGGGAACTTCACAGTGAAGTAATATAAAATGTGAAGTTCAGTGCTGACTTTCTAAGTTTTGTCTATATTTGTATACTGGCAACAAGTGCTTTCTTACAGTTAAATGCTATTTTTCCTCAAAAATGTGTTCCTCCACACTGACTAAATTATTCCTTGAAACTACAACTGAATCCTCAGCCTACTCATCTCATCTTCTGCTTTCCTCCCTCCTCCCACCCCCTACACCTTCTGCCAGCATGCCTCTCACCTTTAGTCACCCTCCGCACTTTGTTGATGTGTAACTCCCCGACCTGAGAGACCCAGCGGCTATGCATAAAACATGTCATATTGTGCTTGTGCTTCTACTCAGGGCTAACCATGTTTTTCTTAATCATTTATACAAAGTGGTCTCTTTTTTGACTTTTCAAACCCACGGAAACAACTTTAAGAAGTTGGACTCTGCTCTAGCTTTTAGACTTCTTGGTGTGCAAGAGAGATGGGAGGGTGAAATAATAACAGAGAGGTGGACAGACACCTACGCACACCTTTACAGTCATGCACGCAAACACACAGACACACACTGCTTCCAACCCCTGCTAGGTTGCAGCATCAGGGTCAAGCGGGCTGCACTTCGCAATCTCAGCACTACTTGAATGAGCAGGGCATCAGTGAGGAAAAACAGAGAAAAAAGGGACACAAAGAGTGAAGCCAGAGACAGAGAGACATGAAGGGAGGGTAAGGAATGGAAGGAAGAGAGGGAGCAGGAAAGCCATTTGAAGCCATCTCCTGTCGGAGGTCTGGGCATCAACCACCTCTATCCTTCACTCTCCACCTCCTCCTTGTGTTCATCGTGTTGTTGCTGTGTATTCCACCCCTGCTGAGGGCCCACTCACGCCCCCCTGCCTCAGCCCCATATTGGATCTCAGTAGGTATTTTGTGCTTTTAAATGAATAGGCAAATGAGAAACAGGGTCCAATTGAAGGAGGGTGAGCAGTGGTAGAGGAGGGGGAAATAAGTAGCAGGGGAGCGGAGGCAATCGGGTCTTTGGGCGGAAACACAAGCCCCCACCCTTCACCCTGAACACTACACACAATCACACACACATACACCCAAAATGTCAGGAGTGGCTAAGAGCCTGGGGGAAGGCATCTCATTTCAATATGGCCTCCTGCCGGGTGCCCCGATGCAGCAAACTGGGAGACCCCCGCTCAGAGACCCACTGATCTGTGATAAAAGCAGCCCTGCATCCTCATCATCCTCTTCCAACTTCAAAATCCAATTCAAACTCCTCCAAATTGCTTATTGGTGGGTTTTTTTTTCTTCTTTCGGTACACTGCACTCGTGTACTAGGATATTTGCTTCATGCCATTTGTTTCATTTTACCTGATATTTAGTTTTTAAGTACATCTACGGTAGAAAATTCCAGTTTATTAAAATTCTGATCTTGTGTTTATAGTTTTGGTAATTCTGCTTTTTGTGAGAATATTTTATTATAATCACCAAGTTAGTGCTGGAAATGCCAGAACATTGTTTAAAAGAGATATATTGAGGGAAGTAAGGTTTTTTTTTTTTATAAATGTACTACTTCAGAATGTCAGCAAGTCTTATAATATGGATGACTATATATGGACATTAAATATTGGATCAAGAGGGGCTGTAATGTAATGGGCACATGTGTCAACCTGTGTGCAGCCTCTTGCAATCACTATTTTTTTCCGCCTTGTGCTTATTTTAAGTCTTGTCTTCTCAAACATGCTGGTTCACAGAGTGTCTTTTTTTGCTGTAAGAATACTTTGTTCTTTGGGACATTGAACTCCAGCATAACAACTTCATGCCACTTGTATCGTTTACTCCAGAGATCAGCTGATTTGCCTGCAGCTTGGTCTGTCAGCTAGAACAACAGAGTTTCCAGTTAAAATCTGGAGAAAAACATGTAGGATGCAGAGACGGACAGAAGAAGAGGGAAACGAGGGGATGGGGTAAGACAGCAGAGAGTTTTGGAGAAACTGCCATGTCTCCCCTCTCTGATCAGGGGGAATCCACGGTCGCTGGAGAATAAAATGGAAGAGCTGACGGCACTGGCCCAAACTCAGAGGGAGTACCGGGAGTGTAGTTTAACATGCTTCATAGAGACAAGCCTGCACCAGGATATTCCCGACAGCAACATGTCCATGGAGGGCTTTTATACAATTTGGGCTGCCAGACTGCACACTAGTGGTAAGAGGAAAGGGTGATTCTTGCCATTCTAGTTAACAATTGCTGATTTGACCATGCTCACATTATCATAAAAAGTATATTTGCTCCCCAGATATTGAACTATGTACTCATGAACTTCTAACATATCATCATAGTGGCTGTATAAATTTCTGCCAGCCCCACTTCTGCATCTACCACCATCACCTCTGCCATAGCCTGGTTATATTCACAACACCTGAGTGAGCACTTTCTTTGCTGTCTCGGGCTACCACATCACCTTTGAAATCACATGAACTACCTTTACCCAGTTTCTGAGCTGCACCATCAGAGAGGAGAGAACGATAGATCAGCTATATGCAAACGTTAAGGATACGTACCACTTCTCTTACCTCCCCCCACTTGGTAGGTCAAATCACCACCTGGTTCACCTCACCCAAATTAAAGACTACAAGGTATCCTGTGGCCTGTGAAGGCAGTGACGAGATGGTCAAAGAATGCTTTTGTGGTCCTGCAGAGCTGTTTTAAGGTGACTAATTG
This sequence comes from Pelvicachromis taeniatus, assembly GCA_015108175.1. Taxonomy (NCBI): domain Eukaryota; kingdom Metazoa; phylum Chordata; class Actinopteri; order Cichliformes; family Cichlidae; genus Pelvicachromis; species Pelvicachromis taeniatus. Next base: position 33,481 of record VURO01001246.1, read on the forward strand.
GCAAACACTCTGGGAGTCACAGGGAGAGGACACTGATATGCTCACAGAATTAATCACAGACTACATACGTTTCTGTACTGACATTTTTCCAATAGAAACTGTGTAGTGTTATCCAAACAGCAAGCTGTGGGTAACAAAGGAAAATTCCACAAAAGGAAGAAGAGCTAGATCTAGGAATAGGGAGGAGGTATTGTATGTTATATCTTTGTCCTTCTCCATGGCTGACTGATGGATCCACAACAATACAAGCAAGAGTATCAGACCACTGCCACATGTCTTTGACACTATGCAGATGGACAATCCAAAGCATCCCACAGACTCTATACCAGGGTACCTCCTTTCCTCCTACTCCAGTCACCATTACTGCTGACCAAAACAGGAGACAGTGATGAGACTCCACTCAGGCAAATCTTTGTCCCCTGATGGTGTGAGACCCATGGTTCTCAAAGGCTATGAGTATGGAGCATTTCATTACATCTTCAGGATAAGCCTGAATCTGCAAAAGGTCACTGTGAGGTCAAGAGGTCATACCTTGTGTCTGTCCCAAAGACGTTACATCCCAGTGGCACATCCCACCATACCACATTATTTACCAAACATGGTGGAGGCAGTGTTATGGCATAGGATTGTTTGGCTGCCAGTGGAAAACGAGTCATTAATGTTTGTCGATGATGTGGATGCTGATATAAGCAAGAGCATGAACTCTGAAGTGTACATAGCTATAGTTTCTACTCAGATTGAGCCAAATGCTGCAAAACTGATTGGACAGCACTTCTGAGTGGAAAAATGGATAATGACCCGAAGCATACCGCATAAGCAACCCTGTCCTGCTGAATGATGAAACATTGAGCAGGTTTTGAGACATTTGGCTGCATCTAAGTACACAAAATGTTCCTCTATACAGTATCTTTGCAGTCATCCTGTTGCTTCTGTCAGCAGTGGAAGAATCATCAATTAATACCAGTGTGACAGGTACACTGCACAAGTCCATAACCAATACACCACCATGTTTGGCAGATAATGTGGTCTTGGTGAGGAATTTATTTTTTTGTTAAGTTTTTTTTTTGCACCATTATTCACAGTCTCTAAAATTTTGCTTCACAACTCAACTGTTTATTTTAGTTTTCTTTCAACCATATCCTGAACTTTCTGCTACTGTTGTAGTCAAGTATCAAGTTGATTTTGAACCCATGCAATTTTTTTACGGTTTGCTAGAAGTTTCACTCTTTAGAAATTGATCTAAACTTGTGCAAATTAGCAGCAACTTGATGCTTTAATTTAGTTTCCATTATTTTATTACATATAGAAACAGACTTAACCACAAAGCCTGAAGAATTATAAGTGAATAGCTATCCATCCAAATATTTATATGGACTGTAACTCAAATGAAATGTGGGGAATAAAATAAAATACAGGAGTAGATGTAAAGGCACAAAGGTTGGATGGAGCAGCTAGGTGAGCTGGTATATTGCCATGCACCCATGCCATGGTGTTTTGGTGGAACTGGTACAGGGGTCTCCAGTAAGGTCCACTGAAATATTAATCCTTTCCCCTCCTACAGTTGAAATATAACACACACACACACACACACACACGCACGCACACACATACTTGCATCAAGACACTCAGTAGCTCCCACTGCCTCCTGCACCAAGCCTGCAGAGGGCCCTGAAATATTAATGTACAAAGTAAATTAAAGCTGCAACAAAAAGAGATAGGGTTTTGTCTTTCTCTTCCTGTATATCTGACTGACTGGTCTTTATGACTGAGAGAGGGGGTGGCATTCAGTATAAGGGAGGGAAAAGAGAGACAGTGGGTGGTTGAATTGGAGACGAGAGTAGGTGAGGAAGATGGGTGGCAGATAAAGGGACTACACCATGTCTAATGACACAGGGCATAGAGAAGATTGTACTGTTACAACTTTGGAGGATGTTGATTAGGTGGATGGCTTCAGAACACAAAGTTAGATGAGATGAGAAAAACGAGTGAAGGAAATGAAAAAGACAGCAAACACATGGAAATAATAGTAAGAATAAGACAAGTCTTGGAAGGATGAAAGAGAAAACTTGAGAAGAAAGTCTGATACAAGTTAGAGCAGGGTTATTTTAAAAGGTTCTGGGGTCATGCTTGCTAGAACTGAGCAAGAGAATGAATTGGCACAGGCTTGTTAGCATGTATATGCATACCCTGCAGCTTGTTTGTGAATGCTGAGTGTTTTTTGCCTTCCTGCCTGTATTAAAGCTATGTAGTGAAGCAAGTGAAATGCAGGCAGCAACCTTACACCATCATTCTGGCCCCTGACCCTTTTGACTGGCAACTCATCAGACAGCTATAATAACTTTGAGGGAAAATGATCACAGATCCTTGCACAGAAGTATGTCTACAATGAGAATAATCCACTCTCAAAAAATCTACAAAGCTGATCTTGACATTCTCACTTACTTCATATCTCTCAGAAATACACTGACACTTAGCATGGACTCATTTCCATATCTGCTTGCTTGTACAGTATCAGCTAATCAGACCTTGCCAAAAGTACCCGTCTTTAAACGTGTTCACACAGCACAAAGACTCCTCCTAAAAGCCTCAGATTGCCACCTGATCAAACACTTCCATATGGACATTGATACAATCCATAAATCTTTCTCTGCCTCATTCTCTTTCTTTGCTACACAATCATAGACACACATACACACACACACACACACACACACATACACACAGTGAGTAGCAGGAGCACAGACTTTATCTCCACCATCAATTTCCGCTTTCTGCATATGGGTAGAGCTGCTTATGCATGTGCCGCAGAGCTGCACTTTATCAAAGGGCCCGTCCTGGGCTTGGGGCCATGCATTATTAAACACAAGCACCACACATGTGCACACGTGCACATGCACTAACTAAGAAAGGGCCTGGTCGGACAGGTACACACACACACACACTGCAGTATTTGCAGTGGACAGACACCACTCATGCTTTTTTGCAACTTTAGAAACACAATTAAGCACACGTAATTGTACATGCAGTACATTTGGAGGAGGCACATGGTGCTATTTTTTAGTTACACAGATATAATGTCAGTACAGTCATTAAGCCTACTGCATAATACTTTTCATTCACAGAAAACAAGTACATTCATTTGTACTTAAGTACTAAAACAAGCACTGTGAAATAAAAAAAGCTTTATAAACCAACGTGAACCCCTTAAAAGCATTTTTTATTAAGTTATATTTTAAACGTTAACATTATAATATACTATTTATCGCATTTTTGTATTGTGTTCTCTTTTTTGTGTTCTTTTGCATTTGTATTTTGTTTTACTTAAAGAAAAACAGGTAAATACAAGTGAGTTTTCCTACCATCACATATTGGTGACAGTATTACTGCAATGCCATACAGTTAGGAAACCCACACTTGTTTGTTATGATTATCAGTGATCAAAGCTTGTGACACAACATGGCATAAATATCTGTGTATACAAAAAATTGTATAGATCTTTACATACAAAACACCCAAAAGCAACTAGACAAACACAAAGAGACTTTCAGCCTCTGTGTCGAGGCTGGCTCGACTCACTAGGGTAATATACTGTCACTCTGCAGAAAATGAATTTGACAAATTGAGTCTCAAGTTTTTTTTTTTCTGCATTGAACTTTAAATCTGAACTACTTAAAAAAAAATCCCTTCTATTGTCTGCAGTGAGGTAAAACTGGAGGATGCTTTGTTCCAGAACCTGGCAAGGATTTATCAAATGGTATGATTTTGACATGTATGGTACACAAGTGGGCCTTACTGGATGAAATGCTGCTTGCATTGCAGAAATTCTTACGACACAGACATGCTCTTTTCTTGTCTACCTCTGGATTAAATGGTTGATGAATTTTCCACTAATGGCAGAATAAGTACATGGGAAACCAAGGCTCTGCTGGCCATTACTGCATGCTTGCATCAGCCACTTATTCAAGCTTGTTAATAGTATAATATAGGGTGATATGTGCCTCTTTCCTTAACAGGTGTGAGAGTCAGACGAGGTAAGCAGCTGCTGGGTCGCCCTCTCTTTCACCTCCCTTACCCTCTCTGTCTGAAAGAAACTGGAACACTTACAGCGTTAGTGGCAGGAAGTACCACAGCTGTATACGTGTTATAATAACCAGCCTCACCCAAACACTGACATGCCTAGCAGGTGTGTGAATCGACTCTTCTGATCTTGGAGACCTTTCAAAGTTTCGATAGACTGTGATTGGAATTTGATTTATTGTTAGATTGGTAGGTTTTATATCAGCTGGGAGGGCTGACTGCTCTGAACCCATCCTAGCAGAAAAAATAATTCCAACAAAGGAGAATAAAAATGAAAGGAAAATTCCCCTGTTTTTTTTTTTGAGGTTTTAGCCATCATCTCATTTTTATTAAATACAAAAAGACAAGTAACATGAGCATTCAAGTATATTTTATATTAAACTGGAAAAAAGAAACGTTAAACATGATATCCCAACGTTCTAACTGTATTCATCTTCCATTGTATTTTAACAGCCTTATCCCAATCATAGTTGAGCATGAACACATTAATTATTTCAATGTACTGTGATTGCATTACTATGATTTGAAAATGACTGCCTTAAATGACAGTGCTAAAATAAACCCCAGCGTGGGAGTTGAGCTCACATCTTCTGTTTCATTCTGGGATTCCGATCTCTGCTAAACAGTTTCTGACTGCGCGATTAGCTAAATAGAAACATGTAGTGCAGACCTGCTCATTTTATGGCCCGCAGGCCACATCCGGCCTCTTGACCCTTCTGCTCCAGCTCACATGCTGTCACTTGCAAACAAGAAAGGTGCTTTTATTTTGAAAGTGTGACTTTTATTTGTGTACCGCTCTATGTGCAGGTAAATCCTTATTGACTGTCATGTCAGACATGTCAGCTCATGCAAAAAAAAAAAAGATTGATACCAAATGCCGCATTTCAAACAATGCGTGGACTGTAAAATATTTATGTACATAATGAAAAAGCTGTGCGCTTAGTTTGCAGTGCACAGGTTACTGTGTTCAAGGACTACAATTTAAATCACTATGCGACCAAACATGCAGAAAAATACAAGAACTTGTCTGATGAATAGCGAGTCAAGGAGTCAGATGCTTTGCTAGGATAACTGCAAAACCAACAAGGACTTTTTTTCTTTGTTTTTTACAAAACTACAGGTATCCAGGGATGCAGCTCACAAAGCAAGTTATGTCATATCCCACAAAATCATAAAACAGGCAGTAAACCATTTTCTGATGGAGAGTTTATTAAAGAGCACTAGGTGGACTCTGCAGGGCTACTGTATGTCCACATAAATCGGTGCACTTGTTTCCCACTCCACAATTTTATATCTTTAATGTAATACAATATCCTTGATCTTTTGATTACCAGCAGCATAATCAAAATGATATAATTTACTGCTATTTACAACCGGAGAAAATTAATATTGAACATAGTTAAGTTCAGGTTATTGTTGGTTCGACCCTATAACGTAGCTCAGGTTTCTCATGTGGCCCTTTGGAAAAAATAATTGCCCACCCCTGATTTAGTGTTATCCATTAGTTCGTGCCATATGGCTATTAGAGCCCAGTGTTTCTCGTAACTTCTATTCTGATCATGAAAATCTAATTTGCTGTCACAATATTTGGTAATGTTTACTTTGTTGAGCTCTAACTTCCACGCATGTGTTCATTAAAGGGGAAATTCCCTGTTGTTGCTTAGTATCTCTGACAGTTCCTTCAGAGAGCAAAGCCGTTTCCATCAAATGTAACTTTGAAAATATTTGCTATCATTAGTCAGTTCTTTGACGTGTCTGTGACTGAACTGGGAGTTTGTTTACAACCTTAGTGATTATCTCACTGTTTATGTGCCTGTTTGGCTCTAATGTAGTTATGAAGCTGCATCCCCAGAGCTAAACACTAACACTGTAAAATATATCGACTGTTCCTAAAGTTACTCAACATGTGCAGAAATGAAAATGTTTCTTGAGGAATATCAGACTTTTATACAGATGCTACAGTTTTTTGTACTTGAAGGTTTCCTGGTAAGTTTAACCTGTATCACTTAAAAGGAATTTTATAGCCTCCACTGTGTGTCAATTCAAACAAGATGGTGATTGTAAGGAAACTCAAAACTATGCCAGTCATTTTTATGTATGTTTCTTATGGAGCAGTAGACACAGAGCGCAAAGAAGACCTTGATGCTGTTAACATATTTGTTTTTTATTGAAACAGGCACATGTTGCTCTTTGAAGTGTAATGAGTGAAACCTAACAAACTGAAAGATGCATTTACAAATATTGGCAGTTGTTCATTGTGCAAAGCTCCAGGCTTGCTGCCCTTACACTGACTTACAGGCAATCTGCAGCAGCCGAGGGGCCACTGATTACCTATGTTACATCCCTTAACCTGGAATTATGCATTTACAGTGAATTCATTTATGAGTAAAAAAAACATGTATATAACATTGACTCTATCTTCAGAAACATAACTATGAAATAACCAAACAACATAGCAAACATAAAACTGCATTTTTTATGTAAGAATGAAAGAAATGTCATATATTATTAGAATTCTCTCATGAATTTTGTGTTTTATGACTTGCGTATCACATTGTGCGTACCACCTAGATAGACGAGAATCACAGAAGAGATATCTTTTCTATATTTGTGACTGTTTTCGAGGTACTTTTGCTGATGTTTCTCTTTGACCTGCAGAAATGACAGACTCTTCACTTCTGTCACAGACAATCTTCTCTGCAACCAATGTTTTGTTCTATGGTATTAAAAAAGTGATGTTTTTATTCATATTTAGGACTTTGCTTGCGCCTGTACTAACAGGAAGTGTTAGGTATACTGATGAGCTCATATTGTGAGCATTCAACTCTGGCCTTCACAGCACAGACATGAGACAGGTGGCGCAGAGTAGGTGGGTAGAGAGCTGTACACCGGTGTGTATCGGTCATTGAGGTGAATGGAGCGAAGAGAGGGCAGTGGATGACCGCTGTGTTCTTCACCCTGCATGTCTGTCACGCTTCGGACCACCGTCGTCACTGTAGCCTTTGCAAATGAGGAGCACAGAGGCGATGTACAAAATGCATGAGCTGTGATGGGATGGAGTGTGAGAGTTAGAGGAATGCGGAGATGGAGATGCAGACAACATCCCCCAAACATATCATTTTTATTCTGAAAGTGAAGTGACTGCAAGGGCTTCTAAACCCTGCCATGTTCCAGAATGAGCTGGAGACATTTTGTTGTGTCCCACTGGAGCAAGAACATTTACAAGGATATGTTGTAGGTTATGACCCACTCTGAGATCAGTCTCCTCTACTGCAAAGACAAAGAGAGCCACTATATAGAGGAGCTGACAGGAATCACATACATTCTTTATCAAGTCATATATCCTCTGCAGTGATGAACAACTTCAGATGGTTGGAGTTAAACACATTAAGGAAGGTTAAAAGAGGTGATTAGTTTGACATTTATTCATTGTTTATAGCTGTTGGGCAAAGGCTGGACTGCTGGGATGCGTCTGACCTGTGGCATCATAGAACATGTTTTATTAGCATTTCCGCCCTGCGAGGCGCTACATGGATTATGATTGCCAGCCCTGGCTAGCTCTGTCTTATCCCTATCGGGGCTGATGCTGGCTGTGTTTCCTTTCTGGATATCTTGCCAAAAATTTCCTCAGTAGCTCTCTTCTTTGAAGGCTACAATTTGATGGGTGGTTGCTCTGACATTTCTGAACATTTTGACTTGAAAACATATGTATCTGTACGTGTGTGTGTGTCTGCAAGGGGTCTTTCAGCAGTCACAGCTCACGAGCAACAAGCTTGAAAAGCAGTCTAGCACATTCTGTCTGCCTCATTGCACCCGCACCCAGCCGCAACATGCTTGCTTACCCCAACAAAATGAAAAATCAATACATGTCTCCCATCGCCCCCATCTTTTGCAGGACAATTGACCCTGACACCATGATCTCTCAGTGTGAGTGATATTATTTCCACTAGGTTGGGCAAGAGGTAAGAGACACATTTTTCAATAGGCAAGCAGGCACCTCTGAAGGCACCTCTCTGCCAACGGCCAATAAAGTCAAGTGCAGGCCATTGAACAAATATAAGTTGTGGCAGGTTTAGGGTCTTTAAGGGCTTTGTTCAAAAAAAAAAAAGAAAAATTTCAGGCATTTTTACAGTTGGTTGTAAAAATCATGCCAAAGTTAAAATTTTAAAACCACCAAAAAATTTATAACAATTTTTCTTCCCTTCTGCATATGTGAAAATGAATTCTGCTCTATATTAGAGATTGGTTTTCAGTTAATTTCTACTTTCCTATAAAATGATAACATCATATCTCACAAAATGCAGCAACATAATATGAAAGAAAACAAGTTGTTTTTCTTTTGAATTCTTCTGGATTCTTCCTATTAACCCAGCACGCCATAACTCAAAGCCAGAGACAGAGACTTCCTGCTGAGGTGTGGCGCTTTGAGCTTTCTCAAACACAGCCATGTTTTAATGTATCAAAATACACTCTGTCAGCACATTTCAGAAATTATGGGCTAGATTAAACGGCAACTTTGACCCACCTGTCAGAGGATACAAGCTTTTTTGCTGAGAGAGATTAATGCTTTGCTCTAACATTTTCTCCTGAACCCCCCAGAATGTTAATCAGAGCCCAAGAGCAGCAGTAGGGAGATTGGTCATTAGGTGAGGTGGAACACATTGATTTTTAATTTTGACATGCAAATTTGTTTGCCACCTTATTTGTACAGTAAGCTGACCTGCTTGCATTCTTCTCAGCACTTCTCAGCATCATGGGATACTTTGTTTCAAAGTGAGTGATTAGTTTACTTTCCTGGCAAGTTGTGCGAAGGTGGTGTACGTGTAGAGATGTTTTCCTTTCCCATGAAAGATTTCAAATCTGACGTGTCGTGAAACATGCTCATTTTGTGTTTACATTAAGCTGTAAATGCAATAACTGCTTAAGAACTTAAAACAACAAGCCTGTTGAGTTTTGACAGATATATCTGACAAAAAAAAGACAACAGTGGAAGTCATTAGGCCGCATACCTAGCCTTACACCTAACAGGTCGTTACTTGCCTGGAGTACTTTGTGAAACAGCGATCAATGCGGGCAGAGGACGTGGTGGTGTTCCTGACCTCTAATCCCCACCTCCTTAACGGGGCTGAGAAGCAGGCCTGGAGGCGAGAAGGGATCGGGCCCCTGAGGAGAAATGTACCAGTGAGAGGAATAAACAAGAGCACAGAGGGAAGAAAACACATAACATTAGCACAGGGCAGGGAGAGGCAGTATAAAGGGATGTTATATGGATGAGAATGGGTTGTACCTGAGGCTCAGCACCAATTGATCCATTCGCCTTCCCTCACACCTCTGGCATTACTCCTACTGTCTCTGCAAAACACCTGCTCTGTGCAAGACTTCCTTCGACACAGACCTCCTCATCTACATCTGTCTGACTGACCTGTGTCACTCTGCCTGCTTGGGCATTATCTGTAAGAACTTGAGGTCACTAATATCTAGAGGTAAAGAGGTAAGGACCCATTACATTACTTCTGAAACCTTTGCACTTCTTTCAGCGTTCAATAAGTCTCTGTTTGCTTCATTGCACAGCCATATGAGTCGTGGCAGCAGTGCAACTCTGCCTGCCGCTGTGATAGTTGTTCAGAAGCGCGTTAGCCATATCAGGGGAGCAGATAACTCACAAAACCTGCACTCTGTCAAGGCGCATCACAAATTTAACTCAGCACGCAAGAGTGCCTGTGGCACTGTCAGGCAGAATTAGAAAAAAATTAAGACATCCATCCCAGCAACATCCAGTAGAAAGATAGAAACAGAGACAGGCACCAGTAGATTGACATATTTGCCACATTCATTTGAGCGTGTTCATGGGAGCACAAGCGGTGTCAGTGACAGCACTTTCTCACCTCAGTGACAGTGAAAAAGGCGCTGTGATCAGTGCAGTGGAAGGCGCAGCATGGCGGAGCTGGATTAGCTATGATAATATGATGACAGTAATTGAGCTTGTCATAATTGCTCAATCACTGAGCCTTTCCCCGGGGTCTGAGAGGCAACTGTTAGCGCTGTACAAGCCTTCATTACAGGGTTGTGATATCAGGATAATTCACTTAGAGTGGGACGACTGGCACTGTGATCATTTTGTGTGCATTACCAGATTAGGCCACTAAAGATTAAATAATCTTAACTGTGCCTTCGGATTGTGACATTGAATTAGCTAACACAGACATATATTCATCTCAGTTCTGACAGGTATTGAGGGTAGGTGGTAATCTAAAGGACTTTGATTACCATTGAAATCTGCTTACAAGTTGGAAGCTGTGAAAGTAGTTTTAAGTGTGCTGATTGACTGGGTATAAAGCAGAGGTCATAAACAACCCCATCACAATGCCTTCAGTTCTTACTGTCCCTCATAGACAAGGGCAGAATAGGAGGATGAGATGGAGGGTAGGAGGGGTGAAAAGACAGAGAAAGGGGGAAATATTGGAATAAGGAGTTGGCGACGACAGGACCACCTCACGGCGGAATTTACTGTCAGATTTTCTCCACGAGACTCTGGACCAAAATCCCCCTCGCCACGAACGAGCGGACGAAGAGGAAAAAAAAAAGAGAGAAATTGGAAAAAACAGCTGAGGGTGTAAATAATTCATGCAGACAATATGACTTTTTTATGTAAATTCAGTGCATTAACCCTCTATTATAATGATGGACGACAGATACGGGTGATGTTTCCTTGGTAAGAGCTAATGGATGACCATCATAAATTCACTGCACATTTTATTGTGTTGCCAGGAAAATTGTGCCTGCAGGCAACGTTGTTTACTTTTATGTCAGGGAGGAGGAGAAAAATCCCGCCGTCTTCAAAAGGAGAGAGGGGAAAAAGAGAATGGGGAGTAAAAATAATGGGGCCCACACAGTGCGCCTTGTTCCATACCTTCTGCTATGTTTGGAGCAAGCGATCCCCCAACAGCCTCTGTGTGTGTTCTTCTTCCTGCTCATCCCTCTGCTTCTCCTTTTCCTCGTCTTCTTCCTCCCCTCCAGCACTGTCTTCCTCGGAGAACAGCAGGGTCTAGTCGCATTAGCTGCACTGCACTCCTCCACATCGCTCCGATTACAGATTACTCACTTTTGCCACCACTGTTACTCTAGAAAATTTGGGGAGGTAAAGGGACATCATTTTTCATTACTGTCTTCTGTGAGCAGCATCACACTTGCTGGGCAGTGTGCGCGCACGTATCCTGCAGATGACATCCGTTTTAATAAAAGAAAACATTTTTTATCACCAAACGCCAAAAGTTTCAGCCATTCCTAGATCAAAACACATAATTGATTAGACTAAAGTCAAGTGACACTTGGTGGTGTTTAAGGCTGACTTTGAAGCAAATAAGTGTGCGGCTAACAGGATTTCTCTTGCCACTTTTTTTGTTCGCTATTGATGAAAAGAAGAGAGCTACACAGGCCTGATCAACATCTGGTTAGCCAGTCTATCATTCCCTTCTCTACCCTGTAGGCTGCCCCCAGGCCTTGCTCAAATCAACACCCTGCCCTGCCTCTCTCTCTGTTTCTCAATCTCTCTTTTCCCCACTTCCCTTTCCTCCACTTCTGTGCCTCCTCCCTCATCTCACTCTCCTTCACACCTTCCCTCCATCTCTGATTTATCCTGTAATATTGGCTCCCTAATTAACAGTAGAACCGAATGTCTCTTGTGTCTTGTTTTGGGTGGATTTTAGCATACTAACCCCCCCTAACCTCCCAATCCTTCTCTTTTTTTTCCCTGAGTCTGTTAGATAGAGTAGACTTGCTTGGAGCAAATGATTAACAACCAAAGGGAAAAGCTAAAATACACTAGATAGTGTAGCTTTTAAAGAAAAGTACATTCGCTGTTTTACTTACTCCGATAATCAAAGTCTGGTTTCTCTGTGTGAAAGGAGCCACACTGCATACATGACATGTTTTTTGTTTTGTTTTGTTTTGTTTGGATTTGTGTGTGCACAGTATAACCTCTCAAAGTTGTTTGATATTACATTTATGCATGATGTTCTTAATTGTTCAAAATGCTGAAGGAATAATACTGAAAAAGAAGGGACCAACACACACACACACGCACACACACGCACACACACACACACACGCACGCACTCACACACACACACCAGTCTATGCACATTCTGGAGCTGCTCATGAAGAGGAGTAGCAGATGGTGGGAGCCAGCTGTTTCATACAAAGCTGGCATTGGGCAGACATGTATGCACTAAAAGACTCGCAATCACATGTAAACACACTCACGCACACACACACACACACACACACGTGGGCCACATGCTCACCAGGCACCCAGCTGGAGCTTCATGGGGTCACTTTTTCACCTTCCCCAAGGACACCAAGTTACCCTCATTCAAAGCGAGGCCAAGTTAGCCACAGTGGGTCACACACCTGGATCGGCCCAAGGTGCCAACTACGCCTGATTTGGCATACTGACACCTAATGTTAAAGTAGCATACTAATGATAATCCCCTCTCATCCACTTCTCACACATGCATACAACACCAAATGGGCCAACTACGTGATTAAAACAGAATTCCTATATGTTGCCCTGGATAAGGGTGCTATGCTAAACACATGATGATAATTACCACACAGCTGCCTAGTGCCATGTGCTTTAATAGGTCTCGCCTCTGTACTGAGCCCTCTGAGACTTTCCCTACTCGCACGTTGTTAATTCCTCAATTTGTCCGCCATGTTTCTTTTCTCATTTTACCACGCTTAACCATATCGTTTGCCGCTATATGCACTTCTTTGTCAAATCTGGGCCAAAGTGATACTTAATGATTCTCTTACCAGCAGAGCCATTCTGTAGATTCAAAAGAACAAACAGCTTCAATCTCACTGGGGATTAATAATACCATGTACATAAAGAATTGATAAGTGAATGAATAATACGCTTTGTTCAAACGAACAAGCCTTGCTAGGTATTTAGTTGATTTTGTTTGTGCTTAGAAGTTCCATCCTGTGCCTCTGGCAAAGCAGACACTTTGTACAATGCAGGGCCACTTCGCAGAGCCCAGCAAGTGTCTGGGGAGCCCATCTCCATTGCAATTGCTGGAGGAAAACCAAAGCTTGGCGTCTCTTCCCCCTTTTGTTTGCGGGCACTTGGAGGGTGTTTATCTAGAAAAGAATAACTTGTTTTATTCATGTTGTAGATGGAAGACAGCGTGCCCTCTTGAGAGAGAGGGTTGATGGGTATTAGTAGAAGAGGGAAAGTCCTTTTCTGCTGTGGCATACATGAGTATGTACATATGCACGCAGGTTTGCTTGGGGAGAGGTGTTTTTTGGAGTTCAGTGGTCAAAACAAGTAATATCTCAAACTTAGATTGTTAAAATTTATGCCACAATTTTCTGCTTTTAAAAAACCCTAAGTACCCACATCCAAAAAAAATAGTTACACTGATTTTCATTTTTCATAGTTTGACATAAAAGCTGATGAAGTAATTTGTATGTTTTACAAAAAGCAGACGCGTTAAAGTGTTGGTATTATTTTTTTTTGTTAATACCTTTAATTAGACACTGTCTTGGATATGATTACACCAGCTGTGATGCTAATTAAATCTCAGATCCCATTCATATTCCAAAACTTTAAAACACAGATACAAAATACTTCCTGTGGTGAGTTCCAAATAGGTAACGAAATAAAAAAAGACTTCTACAGGTGTGTAAAGTGGTTATACCAAAGGCCCCCATTGCCTCGCTATTTCAGATGCACTTTACTTGTCCTTGAATGAGACTACAGACATCGTTGGATTATTTTGATCTCTACTGCACACCTGTAAACCTTCATAAGTGCATCTTTCACAGTTGTGACATGGAGACAGAAGGCACAAAGATATATGTGATTTATCCAGAGTACAAGACAACAAAGGACCACATTTAACATATATGGTCAGATTGTGAATAAAACAAACATAATGTCTGAAACTCACAAGTTGAAAGCATCATCCTATAAAGGCAAGGTAACAAATATTTTGAGGGATTATGGTGTTTCAAGTTTAGGAAAGTGAAAAAATTTAGTCTAAACAGCCAAACAGATTTGTGATGATAACACTGATAATAAAGCGTGATCATCAGGATGCACCTTAGATGTGGGCAACCGTGTACAAACCCCTCCTTTGTGGTGTTAAATTCTTGTGTGATTGGTTTAGTAATATCCTAAAAATTCCAACACATTTTGTGATACTTATTTAAGTTACTATAAATGCTACCTGCCTCCTCTTTTTGTGATTAGCCAGGGCAAGTATGATGTTCGAGCCTGTGTGAAAAAGATGACAAACATGACACGTTGGACATTGTTAAGCGGAGAGCACAGGATGTCAACTTCTGTTCCTGTTAAGCTTCACTCTCAGCGCGAGTGGTATTTAATCCTGGGCAATTAAAATATTAATCATCTTACTATTAATTAAGCAGTTAAAGTGCTAGTTGTGGTTTTATTACTACCGCCATTTGGTAGTATAAGTGACAACCCTAATGGGGCCACTCTGAGGAAAAGACAGTAATTGGGTTTGGCAATTCCATTTCCACCACCGACCATCCTCTCACCCACCCGCTAGCCCATCAATAATTTATCTAATTACTGATATTGTGGCATGAGTCACTCTCAATTTAGGAGACAAACATGATTATTTAATAATAATAATGCTTCCAAACATATGCAATGTCTCTTTGCCCGCCTCACGTCCCTCAATTTTTAATGAGTTGTTAACACAATGGGCAAAAGAGACCTCAAACAGCACAACAAAAGAAGTCCATCAGTGACCTTTACTGGCTAAATACCAAGAGGAGAATTACAATAATACAAGCTGCAAAATACAAACACACCTCTTTGGATATGTGAATGTGTGTGTCTGTGTTTATGTGTGACTGTACGCTTTATTGATTAATAGAAGCTCAAATCGGAAAGCTTTAGTAACCTTTCATGAGAGGTCTCTAAGATTCAGAACTGCAACAAAATGGGTGGGATTGGAGAGGGGAACGGGGGTGGTAGGTGGGGGAATCTGAATACTATCCACATCCCATAATGATCTCAATAATAACCCTGACAACATTCATGGACATAAAAATAGTGTGTGATATGGTGATGTGAGTGCAAGTATATGTGCTTGTGCATGTGTGTGTGGTTGGCTTGGATTATGAGGAGCAGTAAAACACAGAGAAACTCAGTGAATATGCTGGAGGTAAATGAAGTCCCACGGGGGTAATATTCACCTCGCCATAATAACTCTGCTACTGTCAAAAGCCAGCTAGCTTTGCTGTAAGTGTGTAAATGTGTGTTTGTGTGCCTGCATGAAGTGTCTACCAATCCCTCCACCCCACACCCCTCCCACACTCAAGCCAAACCCAACTTCCCGTGTTCTTTTTCTCTCTGTTGCGAGCTCGACAACTCGGAACTGCACCTCAGTAGTCGACTGAGGCAAGCAGGAGGACGTAGTCATTCATCCAGTGTGTGTCAACCACAAGTTGACTACGAGAATGAGCAGGGAAGCAAAGCGATGTCTATTTCTGTCGCGGATGAGTGAGAATGGTCAGAGAGGAAAGCAAAGGCTTCCCACTCAGGGAGACACAGGGTTTCATTGTGAGCTCCAGGGCTATAGGGAGCAGTGATCGGAAGGATGGATCTGTTGAATATGTGAGTATGAGTATGTTTGCATGTCTCCTCTCAACCCAGATGCAATGAATGTCCCTCATTAGCCCCATGTTAGCCTTGCTTGCTGCAATGCCCTGCAGCAATGAGGTCTCATACAAGGTCATGACTTGATTACATGGTAACACACTTGCTGACGTTGGTGTATAAGTAACATACACCCGACATGAATTTTCCATATACTTTCAATACTCCAACAGAGCAAAAGGTAGCATCATGTTTTTACGAGAGTTTTTTTATTATACGTTTTTTTTTATTTTCTAATAAACACAAGTCTGTGTATGTATGTATATAGATAGATAGATAGATAGATAGATAGATAGATAGATAGATAGATAGATAGATAGATAGATAGATAGATAGATAGATAGATAGATAGATAGATAGATAGATAGATAGATAGATAGATAGATAGATAGATAGATAGATAGATAGATAGATCGATCGATCGATCAAATGTATAGTTATGTCTATCCCATCTGCATCTTGATTGTGTCCCTTTCAAGGTGTTGGTATGAGGAGAAAAAAAAAATCCAGAGGGGGACACTATGGTTTTTGTCATGAAAATATTTTTTTCTAATTATTCTTATTATAATCTCAAACTTTATCTTCTGTGAATTTTATTTATTCAAGTTTGTCAAGTTTTTATTTATCCAGTGCTTACCCATTCACCCCGTCCTACTACACTGAGCCGGTCATCATATTGTGATTTGTAGGACTAGTAGTGTAAACATGTATTTGTCTTTTCAGGCTTAAATATGTTGATGAAATTCAGTCTGTCGATCCAGTCGAACGAGATATCTGCTGGCAGGAATCCCAATAAATTCACTGTTGATATTTAGATCATTTCTAGCGTTTTTGTTGACCTTTGACATTTCTTTGAATGCAACAATCAGGCCAAATGTTACACCTATACATTACATTTGGAATATGTATAATATTGAAAGAGCAGAATTTCCCTCGGGATAAATAAAGTTTTATCTAATCTAATATACAGTACATACCCCCTATTGGATAACCTCTTTCTATCCACTCCATGAGCTTTGCTCAAACAGCAAAAAAAAACAGGCATTTAAGGATCCGTACTTTCAAGGGTCTTAGCAGATCAACACTGTCAATGTGTTTTGTTTTTTTTATTTTAAAAACTCAAGAACTGTAAAGTTGTTAAATAAATAACAATGAAATGTTATACATTTTTAACTACTATCTTTATCATTTTATTTTGTAATTTTGCAATATACTTGTCTGTGCGTTCATCTTCTTATTTGTGGCATTGCTCGTGCAACATTTTTGAAATGGATTTCTTTGTGTGTGTGATTTAATATGTGCATGTGCATTTGGGCTTGAGGTCCTCTTAGACTGTTGGCGGAGCAGGGGAGAGGCTCTATCTGAAATTAGTCTCTGTGGGAAGACAGGAGGCATTGCTGGGGCCTTCTCTTTTAGCCAGTTGGCCCAGCCCACAGCTGGCCAGCCACTGTCACACTGAGAAGCACATGTCATTGAAAGAAGACATTAATTGCCTTGGTGCTATGGCAGGACACTCACTAGCTGAGCTCAGGTGCACCTTTGCTGCTGCCTTGCAAATGAGATGCAGAGTGTTGGCTACAGCACCTCCTTCGCAGGGATAATTGACCCTGGGGATCCGCCTTGCTGTCCACCCACCCTCGTACTTTCCCTGCTTACCTCCTCCTCTTCTTCACCTCCTCCTCCTCTTTCCCCCCTCTGTTTCCTCCAAGACAGCACAGGACACCTCCATATTGGTTGGTAGTCAGCAAGATAGGTTTGGTCCTTTGACCTGCAGCCTCTCTTCCCTTCTTCAGCACCTCTCTCTTTCTCTTCCTGCCTCGACCTCCTTCACAAGGGTATTCACATGGCGATGTGGCCAGTGGAGACAACAGAAAAAGGACTTGCCTGACATGGCTATGTCCAAGGGCATCACTGGCACTTCTGTGAGACGTGTATGGACCCCCCCCCCTCCTCTTTTTCTGTTCTTAAAGTGCCCCCACCCTACACAACTGCTGCCTAGTCATGCTGTTTTTGTTGTCACAGCTCTAGGTTTTAATGAGCTAAGACTCCTTGTATACCACTGTGTTACTAGCTGAGCTACAGCAGGCAGTGCTTTTTATTTACAGTGAAAACTCTGTGGCGCTAGACTTTAATCGCCTTTTGCGTCGCTCAATCACAGGCTGAAGTAGGGAAAACAGCCTACCTGTGTACCTGTGCACAGTGCAGCAGATTACCTTTCCAACCTCCCTGCACACACACATTTTGTTTTCTGCTTTTTACTTACTTGTTGTTTGTTCTCTCCTTTCGCTGCTTTCCTTCTTGTTTCCCTCCTCTAACTGTCCCTCTTTGATTGTTTGCCCTGTGCTCCTTTCAGTTTAGTCTCTCTCTTGCGTGTTTGGCTTCTCAGTGCAAAGCAGTTAGTAGACGCCTGGTAAGCCATTTGCAAGAAGCCTGCGGCTGAGATCGCTGCTCCCTGAGCATAATATACAAGGTGTGGCAGAGAATGACACTGTTAATCTTGAAGGATTACTTTCTCATAGAGCAATTTGTCACACAAAAAGTCTATACCGTTTACTTATGTGCTCTGTGAATATCCTCTGGTTTGTTTTTTTTTGCTTCTGCTGATGTGTGTATGTGCACTTGCTGATGCGTGGGTGTTAAAATGTCAAATTACCGATCAAGTGTAATTCTAGCCATGTGCTAGGATGTATATTTCCTTTTTTTCTGTTATTCTGCTATTCATGGTTGTATATCTGCATGTGTCTGATTTTTATCTCAATATGGTCGTGTGTGTGTTTTATCTGCATCCTTTAACTGGCTGTGAGCTCCCTTTTTTTTTTTGGTGTTGAGGCCAGCCACAGCAGAAGAGGGCTGTGCTTAGTGCATTTCATGCTTAATTCTGTGTCAATTAGTTGACTGCTACCTTCCCTCCAGCAAAAAAGCGTGGAGAGAAACACAAGCCCACAGAAATCCTCTGGCTTTGACAGGCGCAGTGTTCAATCATTTATCCCAAGGCCCCGGGCCACGGAGCACTGTCAACAAACATTCCATTGAAATCATATCAAGCCTCTTCTGTTCCCTCATTTTTGTACTCTCCCTGCTCTGCCTCTCACTCTTTCCATCTCCCTCTGCCTCTTTATCTTGCTTCTTCTTTACCCTCTGCTTCCTCTCTCTTTTTCCCACCTTCGCTTTTCTTTCTCTCTTCCTCATCACCCTTCACCCTCTGGGGTTTCTCTGTCTCTGTAGCAGGGGTTTTTAGCTCCCTCTTTAAGCCTCTGTGCCTCTACCTCCCTCCCAGGACTTGGCAGCAGAGTATTAATTTGTTAAGCTGTTCCCTGTTTGCAGTAGTTTCACCCCCCGACTTGGCATGCAGTCAAGTTGTGGTCAGATTGCAAGATGAGCACTAGATATACCAAGATCGCAGAAAAAATATATTTCAGATTGAATTTGGATCAGAGGAGATATTAACAAGGCAGGAGTGGATAAATCATAAAGCACAAACATCAATAACCACACATCAAATTTTACTGTTTATGCACTTGCGTACACGACACCTTTTGACCCATATCTATTACACCATGAGCACACGGACTTTAAAACCTATCTATATGTCTTTGCAAATGCTGTGCTTTTCAATATAGGCTGATGTTGAAAGGAGTCTTTGATCACAGCATGCGGCTGGA
This sequence comes from Pelvicachromis taeniatus, assembly GCA_015108175.1. Taxonomy (NCBI): domain Eukaryota; kingdom Metazoa; phylum Chordata; class Actinopteri; order Cichliformes; family Cichlidae; genus Pelvicachromis; species Pelvicachromis taeniatus. The sequence goes on from VURO01001246.1 coordinate 52,915, forward strand.
TTGAAGATCTAACAAATATTGAAACTAAGCAAGGGTATCAGGCACTCTTCAGCCTAAGCCTAACTTGCTTGACTCACACTAATGAAATTAGTTTCATGTTTATTTTCTGTTTAAAAGAAAATAGAAATTAGGCTATTTAGAATGCATCAGACAAGTAGCTTCATTGCCTCCATCTTTTTTTCTCCCCTCGTTCTTTGCTTTTGGCCCTTTGGAGCTCTGCAGAATATGCTGATGTAGGATATTTCACAGGTAAGGTGGACACAGGCCAAATCTGAGTTTTTTTCTTGGCTTCCTCCGCTCTGGGCTAGAAACACTAATGCAATGCAAGATAGTGAAGAGAAAAAAAGAGAGGAATCTTCCACTCCTTCATCACCTCTCCTGAGCATTCATCCCGAGAGAAACTCAACTCACCTGGGTATCTCAGTGTAGAAGAGTAATAAATAAATGTACTAGCTTAATTATTAAAAACAGCCTAAACGAAGATAGATACTATCCTCTGTAGACTTGGTGGTTCCACAAGCGTGATCAGATGTTGTGATTCCTGTTTGTTTGCCCCACTGGTGGTCAGGAGACATATGGCCTAGTGTAAGTCTTCGTGTTGTTATTTTTGTCATTTTCGACAAGTTTCTCTGAATTTAATTTTTTACCTCATTCTTTTCTTCACTTCTCATAAATTACACGTATTTAGACGCAGACAACTCCCAAACAGTTCTGCATCAAATGTGTATTTGAAATGAACCTTGAATGCATGACAACTCTAATAAAAATGGATCAAAAGGCATGATTGAATTGTGTCCTACTCAGTTCAAATTTGATCGGCTTTAAACAGTATTTGATGGGTGCAATCTCTTACTCAGCACAACATGAGCCACCCAC
>VURO01001246.1:58869-69922 GCA_015108175.1 Pelvicachromis taeniatus
GGGGACTGGGGACTGGGTCTTATGGGTGGAAGGCATGGGTGGCAAGGAGGAGTAGGAGGGTGTGAGGGGCTCAGCGGGAGTGATTAATGATGAATCTGGGATGTAGTGGACCAATGGGACTCCCCATCCACGTCGCCTTCCCCATCTCGCTCATCCACCCCCCACACCTCCTACCCAATCCCCCAGTCCTCGCCACCCCACCTTCGTGCCCATTTGTAACTGTCGTGGGAGGGGCCATAAAGGACCCAGTGATGTGCCCCCTCATTTTCTTGAAGACAAGAATGAGAAAAATGTCCAGAAATGTGTCATACCACACTCCAGCTCTTTAGATTAATTTTGGATGGATACTGTTTATTAATGTCATTGACTCAAATCTAATTATTCCTCCACGCTTCTTGCAAGGAATTCCTTTAGATCTCAACAATGCTTTCAACACATATGCGTGTGGTGACTTACATTATTTTTTAGTAGTAAATTAATATTTTGATGTTTCCCTCATTGTAATCCAAACAGGATTACTTCCGAACTCCTGTCCTTCATTTTGAAGGCTTGAGGAAGCTATGAGCTGTTAGACTCATACAGCGTGAACATTTATTTGTTTTTGTCAGGGGTTCCAGCCAAAGATATTATGCGCCTGTCTGAAAATGTGTGTGTATTAATGTGTGGCAGCCACACTTTCCTCACTCTGTCAAATAGCTTTGACTTGGCGCAGACTTCTGAAATCACATCAAAGTGGCCCGCCGCCACATCTCCACCCCGTCCTGTGGTCCCTTGCTCCCTGTCTTCTACCTCTAAACCCACGCACCCCAGCACCTACAATCAAAAGGAAATTGAATGATTCATTATATCTTCCCGCCCTCTTCAGAAAGTAAAAACATAAAAAATAAAAGACAAGAAAGGTCTTTCAGAAACACTTGTACAATGCTTTTTACGTTCTCTATTTTCCTGGTTTCTCTCTTTCTGCTGAATAGTACATGATGGCACTTGACGGAGAAGAGGAGTAGGGAGAAGAAGAAAAGGAAAAAAGCAGAAAGAGTAAGAGAGAGTTAGAGTGAGAGAGTGAGTGAGTGAGAGAGAGAGAGTAAGGGGGAATAAAATCAAGTGTGACAACATATGAATTTCAAATTTCTGAGGAGACATCAAAGTGCACCATCCGGGGTGTCTCTTCGACAAGGACACTTTCTGATTTTTAATTCCATCCCCTGATTGTATCGCTGAGCCCTAACGAAGAACGCAGGAGCAACGCCAGAGAGTAGCATCAGGCAGCAAGAGATAGAGCAGGCAGGGAGGGAACGTGTGAGAAGGAGGGGGGAGGGTGGGTTGGTTGGGGGGGTGCATAGAGGAAGGAGACAGTAAGTGAGATCAGAGGGGGTTAGAAGAAATAGATAGAGAAGGAGGAGGAAGGAGAGAAGAAAGGAGAGTCTCATCCAAACACAAGCGGCTGGCCTCTTTGTTGTCGAAACGATCATAGCTCCTCTTTCATCAGACAGAGAGATGGAAAGAAGAGAAAGCAAAAGAGACACTGAGACTGAGAGTGATCCACTCCTTTTTCCGCTGGGGTGACAGGGACATGGATAGAAGGAGGGCAACTTTTTTCACCCTTTGCACATATCACATCAAGGCTCTTCTTCCAAGGACTTATTATGTGGCGCACACTTTGAGAACAAAATGCTTACAAGTAGGGCTGGGGGGCTGCATGTTAACAGTATGCTCACTTTAACCAGAAACAATATGTCTGTTTACACTCAGTCGATTGGCTGTGTCAACACAGTGTCAACACAAACTGGTGTACATTGCTAATCGCCGGTCTTCTCTTCCTCTTGCTTTACAGTTTAGATGGCAGCTCACTGCTGCAGCAGTCTAATTGCCTGGGAGGTTCTCAGCAGGAGTGTGGCAGGCTTCTGGCATTGCCTTTCCTGGCAAAGCTCTGTGCCAGTACTGCTGCGGTGCCAGCCCGCCCTGCCCAGCACACACGCCAGGGGTCTCATAACCCAGAAAGATCCCATGTTGGGAACTCCCCACAAGGCCTCTTTGGAAGCGGATGGAAAACCCCAGGGAAGAAGGAGAAAGGTTGGAAAGGTCAAAATACTGGCACATATTTGCATGTAGTGAAATCCCATCACCTCTCTAAGGTTTTCTCTCATATGTGGGAGCATATGCATACTCAAAGGTGTTTCCATCACTTCAGAGTACTTTACTTTTATTTCCAAAAGCACTACTTGTTCTGATTCGGTCTGTAATTATTCACATTCAGAATTAATGGTTTCGATTTGGAGGGTTTGGCTTCAGTCACCATAATAAGACATTAAAATCATTTTAATTGTCTAATTATTATATACTAATTATAAAAAAAGAAAAGAAAAAGTCATGTAGAAGAGACGTTGAAAGCCAATTAATCAGCAGTCTTAAAGCACATTTGTATGTTTTGTTTTTTTTTTAAATGGAAGCAAAGTCAGTAATTTCAAAGCTGTCAATGACAGTGATGATTATCCTAAAAACTCGTATTTTGCACGTATGGGGCAGTGTTTCCAAAAGTAGAACACTCTTAGGCACTTCTATTGCCAAAGAGATCGCAGCAGAGAAGTGCTTCAGGAAAATTCTCAGAGCACAGTGGAACACTGATGGAGCTGAAACTGAGGATGTGGAGGTGTGATGAGCTCTTTGCTGCGCCTGACGCTTTCTTTAAAAAATGTGATCAGGAAAAAATCTCAGTTGATTCTTAGTGAGTCTCATCATACAATTTAGCCTCCATTAAAGCTATTTTATTTTAATTCGAATACTGTGTATTTTATGCAATGGCCTACCTGCAAAATGGTCTATTCACATGCTGGTACTTGTTATATTTATTTGCTTATGTTTATTGACCATGCTGGTAATTTTAGCATTTAATCTATTTGATATTAACAACGTGGGAAATGGGGAGGAAAAAGCCTCAGCTTTTACCAATTTCTGTGGTGAAATGAACTATGTCGCAGTGTGAGACTGTGAAAGCGCTGTAATTGTTTGTGTGATTACTCTGCTGATGGAAGGTTGCGACAGATCCGAGTCATCATTGCTGCATTGTTGCACTTTTTCCAGCTTCCAAATATCTGAGTGTTGAGTGGAAGATGTGTGTGCATTTCAAATGAGATCACAAACATTATCTCTGCACAATCAAATGTGTAACGTCTCATTACCTCACTGTCCTTCAGCATTTGGAGAATATTTTTCATACCTCTTTTTCTCCTTTGGTTTAGACTGCTGAATTAAAGGTCCTCCTCCCTGCTCCTAACAGTTTTTCAATTTATGACCTATCTTATAAAATGTTTTGCAAATAACTTATCTTTACCAACATCTAATCTTAACTGTGAGGGGAATTTCTTAGAAAGCATCACAATTCAAGCAATTTAAAAAAAAAAATTTTTCACTGGAATCAGCTCTTTGTTCTTTGTAGTTTTATGAGGGGCAACCCCTGGGTTCAAGGGTCCTCCAGTATACACCGGAGCAGAGGCAGAGCTGCAGGCCACTACAGCAACACCACTTGGCATTTACTGTATATGCGTCTTCAGTATGGAGACTAGTTGAGAGAAGTTAGGATATATTTTTAAGTCAGGTGCAAACAATCAGACATGTGGCTTTAATGCAATACTTCCACAAATAAAACAATGCAGACTATTCATTTGAATGGTAACATACTGCTGTTTTAACAGCTCACACAGCGAGCCCGTGCCATGCAAACCTCATCACCCTAATACCCAGCCCCGCTCACAAGAGCCCCTCCTTAGTTTTGGAGAGGGGTGCATGCTGAAGCAGCTGGGAGACGTGGAGCCACAATGGGCCTTTAGGGCGAGACGGCCCTAATCCATCCCAGCGTCCGACAGCGCCAGTGAAAGGAGACCTGTCAATCATAGCATGGCACCCTCGGGTCTCAGAGATGGGCGTGCTCTGATGTAGGATTTACTGTACCCCCCTCTCTTCTGTCTTATTAAAATCTCTATGCAGATCGAGATATATGTATGCACACGGGTACATGTAGGCATATACAGACACAAACAGTTTGCAGGCTCTTGTCTGTCACTGCTGAATAAGATATAAATAAAAAGGGGAAGCAATAAAAATAAAAATATACAGCATGATAAAAAAAAGTATCTTGTATCTTAAGCTCTCACAGCACCTCTAAAAACTCCACATCAGACACAATTTCATTCACTTTTTATTTAGATTGTTTCACTTAATCAGCAAACAGTTCAGTTGTACTTTGCTCGCATATACATATGATGTAGACATTTTTAATCCAAATGAGCAGTTGAACATCATGGAATTACATGCTGCGTATGTTAATGAGGGAGAAAGTCGTGTAGAAGCAGGCGATGGGTGATGATCATTTTGGATACATTTCATAGGGCTGTTGTCTGGCGTGTGTGCGTGCACACATACACAAACAGTTATGGATGGAGAAACACCCATACGAGCAAACAAAATGCAAATAGACATGCACGTGCAAACACACACACACACACACACCAATATACGCACACATACACACAAGGAGTAAACACTTATTTAGAGGTGTCAGACACTGCATGTAATGTCCTCTGGCACAGTGGCTGTATGTGTACGTGTTTCAATGAGCTGAGCTGTGCACTGTCCGTTGCAGTTGGGTGATGGTGATCAAATCTAACAGACAGTGAGGACCAGAGCACGCTTTCTGCCTCAGAGACACGAAGAGAGAGAGAAAGAGAGAGAGGGGGGGGGGGGGCACTCAGACCGCCTCTGGCCACCATTATCTCTTCAGTGCATGACTGTGTCCATGTGAGTGTGACAGTGTGAAAAATAGAGTGTTTGTTTGTTTACTGTGTGCATGTCGGTGTGCGCGCGTGTGTGTGTGTGCATGCCAGTGTTTGCTTGTTCATGTGTGCGCCTGTCAGTGAATCCGAATAAGTGTGTGTTCACATTTGCTGTTCAATATGCTGAAGCCAATATAACTGACTGGGGGATAACTAGTGAGCCAGATGACATAGCGGGAAGATACTTCTCCTCAGACCTTAATTCAACCCCTCCAGGCAGGGTTAAAGCGTCTTAAACTTCACAGACGACTTTTTTCATTCATTAGAAATATTTAAGTGGACAAACTTCTCTGAAGCTACACTTATCTGGTGTAAAATAAATATAATCTCCTGCTAGAAGACAAGAGTCGCTAAGACCACTAAAATAGCTGACTGCAAGTTGAAGACTAACTTAAAGTAGGCTTGAGGTGAGATCAAAAGGTAAAATCTATCCATACTGCTGATATCAAGTGTTGTTGTGTATCTCAAAACACCACAAGAGGATTAAAAAAAAAAAAAGGTTAATGGGTCTCAGATCAGGTTAAGTGCATGTGAGCACTATGTGCTGCAGGTCAGGGAATCCTAATAAATCGGCTTCATTAATAATATGTTAATCACTCTAAAAATAATAATAATAATGTTCATATTAATTAGTTAATCCTTCCGTTGATCTTTTTTCTTGTAGCTTCTTGGGGTTTGTAGGGTTTTTTTTTTTTTTTACTTTTTAAAGGCTCAGCATATTTTTAATGTTGGTAACAGACCGTAACAATATGTGAATAGTGAAATGTTCACATTAGTATGTAAACACGGGCATATCTGGAAACATGTTGGTACTTTTAAAAGCCCCTTTTTTCATGTTCAAATAAATAGAATGGGTGGAATATTAATGGCGGTGTATTTTTCTTCTGAGAAGAAATGTTCACATAAAGTAAAGAACAAAAAACACTAAACCTCTGAACTAACCTCCTTTTCACTGTAGTATAAAACACACTTTCTGCAGACACGTTTGTGTTAAGCTAGGTCATAATTTTGTCATAATGTTCCTGACAAGTAATCGTGCATTATTTTACTTTTACATGTCAGATTGAAATTTTTATTTTTGTCTATTGGGACAGCAAAGATAAAATTCTTTAAAGCAGTAATGAGACCACAGTGGGCTGTTGCTAACAGAAAATAGCCCAGAGCTGGGCTGGCCTAGAGACCTACATCATTTAACATACTGCCAACACCACCCTACCTATATAGCCAGAGCACCCCACACACTCTATCCACACATCAGTCACTGCTCGCTGTGTGTGTGATAGCAAAAGAGAGAGAGAGAGAGAGAGAGAGAGAGAGAGAGAGAGAGAGAGAGAGAGTGTGTGTGTGTGTGTGTGTGTGTGTGTGTGTGTGTGTGTGTGTGTGTGTGTGTGTGTGTGTGTGTGTGTGTGTGTGAGAGAGAGAGAGAGAGAGAGAGAGAGAGAGAGAGAGGCGACGAGGGAGTGCGGGAAACAGAGATGAATGACCGTCTAATCATGCACACAATGCATCTAAGCTCTATAATGAAAACCACTGATAAGAAAAATTAACATAACAACTAAGTGGTACAGAACAAGACAGTGGACTTAAATAAGGAGGCCTCACGCACCATAAATCTGAACCATAAACACAAATATGTAAGACACACAAACATAACTCAGTGACTTCCTCATTCTAAGCTGGGAAAAAAGACCCTGAGGCATATATACACATATCTGCTTCATCCTCATTTTTGCTTTTTGCCAGTTCCCGCAGAGCTGGGTCCTCCACTCATAGCACGGTGCAGTAAGTTTTAATGGTAAATCAACAAAGGGCCGACATGAAAGAAAGGCTAGCTTTCCAGTTTGCAGGGTGAAGAATTATTCATCAGCACTGTAGTGTTGCACTGCAGGCGAAAATCCTGCAGCAGCGCTCCATTTTAATTGCCAGAAAATGACTGTAAATGATACAGAGAGAAAGGGAGAAGGAGCCAAAAAAGGAGACAGAGGGAGAGAGAAAGGAAAAAGAGAGTTTGAATCGGAGGTATAAAGAACAGGAAGAAAAAAAAGGACACCCCCTCTACCAACAGCTGCCCCCCAAATTGAAGGCCATGGTGATAAAAAGCTATGTGGCAATCAGAGAAGTGAAGTGTCCCCCCAGCAGCCTAAAAGAGAGATAGTGAAGGGAGAAAAGAGGAGAGGAGGGCAAGGGGGAGTGCCATCAAAAAAGGACTGGTGGGATTAGGTCTGAGAGAGAGTTTACTACGCTCTTTTTGTGCGCCGAACCTGCAGGATTAGAGATAACAAATGTTAGCCGAGGACGGGCACCTGCTGTGAGCCGAAAAGAAGAAGAGGAGGAGGAGAGGAGGAGAAGAGGGGAGGAGAGACGAGAAGCGCTAACCCACTAAAACAGCAGAATGGGCTTTTGTAGCCCTGTGCAGAATTAGAGGAAAGAGGGCTGAAGGGGGGAGACAGAAGAGGATAAAGAGGGAGGGAGTAGAGAGGTAAAGAAGTGGATGGAACGGGTACAAAGTAAATTTGTAATTGTCAAACAGATGAAGGAGCTGAGATTTTGTGGAGGGGTAAACATTGAACTTGCTAATCTTTGGACCTCAAAGCCTGCTTTGCTCGCAGTCACTCTAACGCCTTCACCAATATGCGTTTCTGTTTGCTTGAATTGTGTGGCCCCTGTAAATCCACAGATCAGACTTCATGTAAAAACGAATAAACTACAACAAATATTCTAAGTTTTTAAAGTCTCTCAGCTCTCACTTGTTCTCCTCGCCTTCTCCTAACTACCTTTACACTTCCTCTTCTCCAGCCTTTTCCACCCGTCTGCAGCAGTTGGGTGTATGTGACTGAAATTGCTGCTGGGACCTGGGGACCTCCCCACCTGCTCTCTGCAATGACCCCAGCCCAGGAAGCACTCAGACTGGTCAATCAACAATTAAAAGCCTGTCTGTAGCCACTAACTCAATTCAACCACTCAGCTTAGTGCTCCGTTAGAGCCGAGGCACCCAGACAGAGCCGAGACAGACTCAACAGCCTTGACCTCTCCACTCCTGATCTCTCTCTCTCACACACACATAGGGGGTGGTCCAAGTCAGTGTGGTCACACCTACACAGCCTTACCGATGTTTGAACCCCTGGGGGCTGCCTCAAACAAATGCATCCCTAGGTGGGGAGCAGTGTAGTAGATGTGCACGTGACAAGAGGCGGGAGAGATTTACCTTGAGGCTTTGCCTGGACAAAAAGGTCACAACCTCTGTCTTGCAAATGTCTTGGTACCTGTACTTCAACCTGAGGGTTTAACCCTGTTTAGCGTTCAATACTGAGTTTGACCTTTTCTTCAGGCTGACTTAAGGCATTTACTATAGTGGACTGTGGGTCAGTATATGCGTGTGTGTCTGTGTAGTCCAAGTTTTCACACACGAAGACACACCTTCCTTAAACCAAATGATGTAGAAATAGAAGAGGTATGAACACAAACATATTGGCACCAGTTTCCACTCTAAGCGCTCTTTAACACGCACATACGCACACTGAAACGCTTCAGTCACCCCATATGTTTCCTGTTTTTACTGTTTCATCATTCACTCACAGCTTGGAAAAAAAAGACCTGGAAATGTAATATAAAAACAAAAGCCAGAGAATAACTGCAGGGGCTGGTAAACGAAGCATAAAGACCCCGAGTGACCGAGGGGAATTATTTGGCTCCATTAAGCAGGCATTAACATGAATTACTATCTAATTAAAATTAAACAGCTCATTAATAACTTTGCGGTGGGGCCTTAGTGTGGAAGTTCTCTGGAGTGTGTGTGTCTGGAGTATGTGTGTGTATGCGTATTTGAAGATCTGTGTTTTGTCACAGCCAAGAGAGCAATCAAGTGGGATAAAGCCGAGCAGCTGCCCCAAAGGAAAGTCAAGGCCTGAGAGGGCTTACCTCTGGAACAAGACAACTCTGACAAAAGATGTTCTTCAGCAAATAAAGTTAACTTTATTCACTGTTTAATCCTGCAGCATCAAAACTACAGTAAATGAGTCCAGCATCCAGCTGGCTTTGAGGTTAAAAGTGTGAAACACAGATTCAGTGGTACAAAACCATATGCTGCTTTTTTTTTTCTCCATTTGTTTTCTGTAGTCTGTCAGTTCTTTCAAAAATAAATAAATAAATAAAATGTCAACAACATATTTAAAATTTTAAAAATGCATGAAAATCTTAAAAAGGCTCAAAGATGTCTAGCCAAGTGTGACTTTGTCAGGTGAAAACGTCACATTCTTAACTTGTTTTAGGGGCCTAAATATACATACGACTGTGGGTTTTGAAAACGGCTTTTTATCAGATATTTAGTATTAACAGTAATACTCATTAAAAGAATCATGTGAGTCAGAAGGTTCAGCAGTGTCATCGTATCTACACTAGCAAAAAACAATCACACACATAAGAAACTAGAAGAGGGGGTGTACACAGGATCAAAGATTGAAATGTAGCCAAAGGAGTCACGAACAATGATCGGTCATGAAGAACAGACTTTCCACAGAACATGTTTGCACACTTGTGCGCTCACACACGTGCTTTTCGACGATATGTGAGACACGTCGACTCACTCCTGCCGTGTCCTTTTGGGGTCATGACCTTCATGTTGGCAAGCCGCTCAGCCTTGCAGGGTCTGTCAGGCGAAAAGCAGACAGAAAGAGAGAGATGGTCTGAGTCTGAGATCAATGTGTTACCAGTCTTGTCATCATCTTAACAAGAGGATATTGAAGATAAGAGAGAGAAGAAGAGGTGTGGGCTGTGTAGGGTGCAGCTCATGCTCAGTAAAGATGGCAGCAGTGGTCACTGTTACATTTGTTTTCATGGCACAGGCACAGAAACAATTCAAATGTTAAATCCTAGCACGCACTGATCTTACTGTTCTTAAAAATGCACTATCAGCAAAGTGAACCCAAAAACTTTTTGCTTTTTCAGCCTGAAGTCAGATTTGCAAACACCCTCACTTTCTGTGCATTGATAATGCAACCTAATAATCAAAAGTCACAAGATTGTTCAAAGCAGACACTCGACATTCTAACAACAAAATAACTCGAAGAAATAATGATAGATAGTCTTCAGAGATGCGGAGTGAATGACAGAGGGGAGGGTGGGGGGGGTATGGAGTTAGGCCCAAAATGTATGCCAGTGCATGCATCAGCCACCCCCCTCCACCCTCCTCTGGGCCAGGAGCTGTTTACCTCTCTATCAGCGGTCCTCTCTAAAAGCTGGGACCCCATCCATATTCACCGGCCTCAAATTCCTCTGCTTATCTCCCCCCAACCCTTGAAAAACCTCCTCGTGTTCCCCTTTGCACATACATACATACATAAACACGTCTTTATGGAGGCAAGAGGCAAACGCACTGGGCCAGGAGGGTGTCGGGGATAAGAATCACCTTGAATTCAAAGCAGAGGATTGTGGGTCCTTGGCGGGTGGATGGATGGACAGGAAACCAGGCACATAGGCTAAGGATCACACTGGCATGACACACAAAACTGCTAGACAGGTAGAAAGAGGCTTTAGGCAGGGGGAAGGGGTGTGTGCAGCAAGAATATTAGCAATTCAGAGGATTTGGAACAGTGAGGTGTGATGCTTTCAAAATTGTGTGTGTGATGTCAGATGATCTGTGTCATTAGGTGATGGAGGCATGTGCAGGTTGTTTTTCTGTATAAGCACATTTGTGCTCTACTCTAAACACGGTCTTTAAATTTGGAGTTTTATGTTGAGTCTTTTGAAATTGAATTGAAATTTTGCTTGTATGTCAAAAAGTGAACTCAAAAAGCTCTGCTGGCACAGGAAATAGGATAACTCTTATGGGCACTTAAAAAGTTATTGAGAAATATAATTGGATTAGCTGTTATTCACAACACTGAGATTTATATGAAGTGGACAAATCACTTGTGATGGTGGCTGCTTTGAAAAGGGGAGCAGGAGACTGGCTGATAAGAACTGAAAGTACAAGTGAGGGCTCAAAGAGTGCTTGAGCAGAAGCAGAGACACATGGAGTAGGGGGGACCGGTACCCCGTTCCTGTGCAAGCTGCGTTGTTTGGGGATTGAAGTTGGGAACTCTCTCCACTACTAATTGCGCGCCGGTGCTTTCATGAATATTCATTCTGGCGTGTTCAGACCCCGCCTAATTAGCCGGGAGATAGAGGAAGAAATTCGCACCTTTTACCACAAGAGAAGCGTCCCCCCCCCCCCCCCCCGCGGGAATCCC
>VURO01001246.1:69942-82610 GCA_015108175.1 Pelvicachromis taeniatus
CCCACAAAAGGGGCCCCCCCCCCCCCCCCCCCTCCGTGGCATTCTCAGGGGGATGCTGGCAGAATAGCCCAAGTTCATTAGCCAAAAAAGAAAGCGAAAAAAGTTACCTGAAAAGCACGGGACGATTTTGGTCTTCAAAATGGATGGGCAAACAGGTTTTTTTTTTCTTCGTGCAATTGCATATTTAGTACCTATTACGCATGTCTGTCAAAAAAAAAAGAAAAAGAAAAAGAAAAAAAAAGGAAACGAATTACAATTATCTGATTGAGTGAGTTGGTGGATATTATTCTACTCGCGGTAGTTGAGGGGTACATCACATGAATTTTAAAATCTAAACATAGCTTGTGGCAGGTCGAAATGTTCCCACTGGAATTGAGGAAGACTTGTATTAAACATCTAATATGAAGCCGCTGCCGTTTTAGGAAGGCGAGTGTCTTATTTCGGATATATTGGTGGAAAACAAAACCCGATTAAACTTTATTTCGGACTTAAATGTCGACACGTCTAAAACCTCAAAATGCAAAAAAATAAATACAACTGATGTAAAGTTTTGCTGCTAAAAAATCAATTACATTATGAAAGATGCATGTTCACTTTGTTTCATATGTTCTAAAACATAAACTTTTGTCCAGCATCATTTTATTGGAGATACAGAAACGGCTGTGAGATCATTTTATAATCATCGTATTTCTCGTGTTTAATTTTTATGTATTTTTCCCTCCCATCCTAACTGTACTCACACTAAGGCAGCGCGTAAATGAAAGGTGGGGTTTGGTTAATTGAAGGGTCGACGAGGTTTTGTTGGCTGAGTTGCGCCCTGGCAAAAACTGCTGCATATAAAGGAGACTGGGGGGTAAAAAAGATTAACACGTGACTGCCCAAAAAAGAAAAAGGCCTCTACTCCTAATTAACATCCTTAATTAGAGAATCACGGATATCCTAAATTTTTGAGCGGTCTGGAAAAACGTTCTTTGGTTAGTTTTCTGTTCAGATTTTGTTACACTGTTTCTCCAAATCTGTCAGTGCGTCGCAGGAAAGGGACTCGCAAGAAAGTACAGAATAAATCAGAGAATTGTCTTCTTAGGGTGACACAAATGGGACTTATTTCGGGTAAAAGGGGTCACCCAACTTCCTCATCTCTGCGGTTCACTGTAAGTGTGCCTCGTAATTTCTTTCTTTTTTTTCCACTTTGTTTTTTGAATCCATCATATCGACTTCATTTCCAGCCGCTTTTCCTGTACGGCCTGTCATTCACCACTAAGTTATGTGTGATCCCTTTCATCGAGCGCACCATGGAAACCTCGCGCGTCCTGGCAAAAATGCACCTCAGCGCACACAAGGCCATATTCTTTACAAAAGGGCCAAAGCATCTGGACCTTTCTTTTCCAGCAGCTACTCGCTGGCATGGCAAAGCACAAGACTGGGTCTGTGAGGCAGAAACCACTGCTTTTTATAGACTGGGGACAAGAATGACTGAATGGCTAACGCATCTTCATTAACTGAGAGCTGCATGGAGCTCTGGTCTCTTATAGCAGTGACGCGCAAACCCGGGGTCTCTCAAGACACAGAGGAAAGACAGTGATTTTTAATAAAGGAGTCGCGTTCGAGGGGCTTTGTCATCTTTGTCATACATGTTACTGTTTTATTTTTTTCCGATTCCTGCGTTGTATTCAATAAAATATTAATTAAACTACATAAAGGTTAGTTGATAAATATGGTGGTAAATAATGTAATTATGCATCAATGTATTTTATGATGTATAAAGACAAATTAATCATGCAAACTATTTTTTTTTAAATTCAAGGGAAACATCAAGTGTAACCTATCAATCACAAGTCGTGTTTGTTTCTTAAATTCTTACACTGCATCAGAAACGTCATCGTATACCCAAATATCAGACTCTCTTACTAATAAATTGCTGCGAGATGACACGAAGATAACTCGCGAGGACTGTCTCCCACTCATCCCATATAAATATATAACGGATGGGTGGACAAAAACCACGCCTTTCAAGAGATGATGACGAGCACCTGTGACCCCGACAACATTTTCCCCACACACGTACACACTCACGCCACACACACTCGCTACATTATTAACGCTGGGGACAAGAGTACAGCAAGGACGCAGTGACAGCAGAAAGGAGACAACTTACCTTTTAGTCTTGTACTCCCGGATTAAAATGAACACTCGAGTTGAGTCGTACTGTAAATAGAAAGAGAATAGTCGCATGGGGAAGATGACAACAAACAAACACGCGGCAGAGATAAAAAGGCAAAACATTGCTTTCAGGTAAATGATTAAAATGGGACTGTTGCGCCTGAAAAACCTTCCAAAAAGCTCCTGTTTTAGAAGGAGCGGAACATGTGCCTGATTGCAGAGTTTTAGGCGAATGGAACGGGAGAGATGTAAGATTTGTTTAAAGCCCCGCATTTCCATTTAAGAACGTGATTGTGTTTGCAAAGATCCCTTTCAATCTTCGCATCCCCCCCTCTCTCTCTACCCCTCAGCGTCTCTGAGGCTGCTTTGCAATTCATAGAATTGGTAATTTGCTATTGGGACAAAACGTGAAGGGAAAAATAATCAGATCAACCGGGAGAGGTAGTGAGGAAGCCAGGAGAAAGAAACACAAGGTTTCTCTCTCCAAGTTGCTGCTTAGTAAAATGCTTCGAGAGGTAAATGATATCAGAATATAGGCTTAAAAAATAAAAAATCTGGAGTCTGTTAAATCTACATTTCCAGGAAATATCAAGATCAACTGCAAGAGCTTGGCAGCGAGGAGTTGGTGTGATATTTAAAAAGAAATGTTTTATGATTATAAATGGTAATTATCAGATGTGGCAGTCTGCGTAATGATGGGACTAAATTGCGTCGCTATAATATGTCACCTCTGTCACCTGTACTCAACGTATGTGCAGGGAGGAGGGCTAAGGAGAGAGAAAGCACGTTTTGGCCTATCTCATCTAAGTGGGTGGTGATGATGAGATCACACAACATTGAAAATTACCGAGACAATACAAATAAATGACACACGCGGAGGCTTTGAAACAGAGCAAATGCTTTCGAATTTGTCACACATTTACGACAGCATCCACAGACACGTCGCATAGGTTTATTTACACGCCTCTCGTTGTGTGGGTGGCTGCAGAACTGGAGCAGCGCGCCTTATAATCTGTTTAAAACGAGGAGCGCTATAATCATCAGTGACCTATTATAAAGGTGCACGGGTGTGTGTCTGTAAGTGCATCTGTGTGTGTTAGAGGGAGGATTCGGGGGGTGGGGGGTGGGGGGGATCCTTCAAAAAGATCTCCGTACTCCCCCACGTGGTTATTTGCAAAACAACCGATCTAAACCAAGGGAAACCTAATCAAACCCCGCTGCTGTAGCCCTGCTCACCTTCCTTGGAGAAAACTGGATGAAATGCGAGAGAGAGACAGAGAAAAAAAGTAAAACAATAAAATTAAATTAAAAGACACGCCTTGTGTGCAGGTTCGCCAAAGCGAGCTGTGGAAACTATTGTTAAAAACTCAGAGACATTTATTAAATAGAACATATGTTTTTCTTTAACATATGTAAGATCGGAGCTCTGTGCGAAAAATGCGCTGCACCATGCTCTGAACCCCTGCGCCTATTGAGTGTGTCCCTAGTGGGCTTGAATCGGAGAGGAGCCAATACAAGCGGAGGGGAGGCGTGTCTTCGCTCTTCCACAAGACCTCCCAGAGCAGGTTGTTGCGTTTTGGCTCTAAAGCCTGGAGACCTCCGAAGTGCTCGTCAGTTTTCGAAGTAGGAGCCATGGCGACAACAGCTCAGTATATTCCGAGGAATAACTCCTTACCGTCTAACCCGCTCATGCATCCGGATTCGGACAGGATGCACCAGGGGACGACCTACAGAGAGGTACAGAAAATGATGCACCACGAGTACTTGCAAGGGCTTGCGGCAACCAACACGGGACACCCGATGAGCCTGACGCACCATCAGTGGCTGCCAACCTCCAACACAGACTGGTCCAGCGGCACCCACATCGGACAGGAGCACAAAGCCAGCGTGCAGGCGAGTAGGGAGGACCTGAGCAACGGGTTCCACCACAGGTCTCACCTGGTGCACCAGCAGCCGCAGAGTGGCCACCATGGTTCGTGGGCGCCTACCACAACGCACCACTTATCCCCGCTGTCCCCAGCATCCAACGGCCACCAGTCACTTGTCTACTCACAGCCTGGATACACAAACCTCAACGCAATGTTGAGTCCCCAGCCCGGCACGCTGCATCATGGCATGCGGGACCCACTCCACGATGATTCGGCCAGCCACGACAACCAGATGGAGTCGCCCCAGCAGGCTTTCAGCCACCACCAGGATCACTCGGACGAGGACGCGCCCAGCTCCGACGACCTGGAGCAGTTTGCCAAGCAGTTCAAACAGCGGCGGATCAAACTGGGCTTTACGCAGGCGGACGTGGGGTTGGCCTTGGGCACCCTGTATGGAAACGTCTTTTCTCAGACCACTATCTGCAGGTTCGAGGCGCTGCAGCTCAGCTTCAAGAACATGTGCAAACTTAAGCCGCTCCTTAACAAGTGGCTTGAGGAGACAGACTCAAACACGGGCAGTCCCACCAATTTGGACAAGATTGCTGCGCAGGGCAGGAAACGAAAGAAGAGGACCTCCATCGAAGTGGCTGTGAAAGGGGCGCTGGAAAATCATTTCTTAAAATGCCCAAAGCCATCTGCTCATGAAATCAGCACTTTAGCCGGTACTCTGCAGTTGGATAAAGAGGTTGTCCGTGTTTGGTTTTGCAACAGAAGACAAAAAGAGAAAAGAATGACACCAGTGGGGGTCCCTCACCCGAATATGGAGGACGTATATTCCCAAGCAGAGACCCCTCCTCTACACCGCACACTACAGAGTCCTGTGCAGTGACTGTTTTCATGAACAATCCGAGCATTTCCGCGGGGGGATAGAAAAGGGAAAGGGGCTATGGAGTTTACAGTATTTAAGTTTGGCTTTTGTTTTCCTGAGAGAAAAGAGACGTGGAAAAGTTGAACAGATCAGTTTTGCCTTTAGTATTCGGAGATTCGCGTGCTCATCAAATAGATGGCAAGAGAAAAAATACGTTAAGAAAAAAAGAATAATAATAATAATAATACAGAAAAAATATTCGCTATTACTGATTCCGTGCGCATTTAAAGTGACACAGAGATCTTTATTTACCAAAATTTTACAGAGGAGACATGCATATAAAGTAAATTTGATATCCAATGGCTGCTCCAAATAGGGGGTAATTAAATGTGGCAACTGAGTCCATCTCCTCCTGGTGTACCATGAACTGTAGGCACTGACCCGAATGAGGTTGTTGCCTGAAAATGATCAACACTGGAGATGAAAAGCCTACACTGAATGAACATTTTGCTTTTTTCAGGCTTAAACTGGTTATCTGAATATTAGTGTATACTTTCTTTGTTATATTACGTGTGATGTTTTGGTTCGGGAAATACTTTAACTTCAGTGTCTCTCTTCCTGCAAAGTGTCTATGATTTTGTTCATTATTTGCTATGGGTACTGTATCTCATCAGAGCAACCGCTAATTTCTTTATTTTTTCTGTTTACTCAGTGGGAGTTGATGGGTGGATAAATGATGGAAATTGTGGCACCCGAAAACACAACACTTACAAATAACGCCAGACACGTTTTAGAAATTGTGTAAGTGCAACAGGACATCCAAGTTCTGACTGCATGCCTTAAAAAAAAAATCGAGCTTTTTGCAACTGACCACGCCGAAATTTGCAAAAAGCACCAAAAGTGAAACATTTTGGTGCGTTTCTTTTCTTTTCTTTTCTTTTTGAGGGTTTTGATTGTTCTGAAATTATTGTTTTCTTTGCATGGAGCACTTATTGTTTCGTTAACATTAGTAAAGCTATTTTACGTTTTTAATAAAAGTGTGAGTGTAGCTGATCTCGTTAGGCTTAAACACAAAAGCCTAAAAATCCCATGTTTACAGGTTCCTGGTTATCACCACAGAGCGCTGTCAGCCCACACTGCTTACTGCCTGTTATCCTGTTGTATCCCAAACATTTTGAGAGATTGGTCAAATATGAAAAGTTATAATAACTCAGGTAACTTCAGTGCCCCATGTCGGAATATGACGCCTGTACATGATATGTTTTCCTCTGAGTGTGTATTTTATTTAATTTTATTTTGGGTTTTTTTTTAAAAAACAAAAAAACAAAAACAAATATAATTCAATTTTTTTGTTTCACATTGTCATTGTATTATAGTTAAACGCTGGAATCTGAGAAAAGAAAATTACAATTCATTCATTGATGGTAAGCGATGAAGGGATTTACTTTAGATATATTTATTTTTTTCCCGATCTATAAGGAAATCTGAAAATCTCATGTGTCGTGTGTCATATCTCAGTGTTGGCCCAGTCCAAAAGCCTACAGCAGTGCTATTCAATACAGATGAGGGAAACTTTTTTTTTTCCAGGAAAAAAAAATGATAATAATAAAGATTTTAGAGAAAATGTTGCCAGGATTATTTCCGATATGTAAATATGTCTAATATGTAAACTTGTATTTGTTCTGAGATATTGTTTTGTTTTTTGTTTTTTCGTTTTTGTTTCTTTCCGGGCAGTTTTGTACACTTACTAATTCCAAGAAGATATTTTAATATGATTTCATTTATGAATCTGACCATTTATATATATATATATTTATTTCTTAAAAGTGTTTGGAGCTTTTTTGTTCAGCTCTGTTAATGGTTACGTTGCAGTGGACTTCAGTATGTTTTTTTTTTTTCCTTTTTGTTTACTACATTGGTTGTATGTTGATTGCTAAATGTAGACTGCAAAGTCACATTTATATTTATGTTATAGTAATATTTTATTACTTACATAAAACATATATACAAGAAATGGTCTTCTGTCTTCATTAAAATCCAAACTACTCGTCTTTTGTTGATGTCTGCTACAGAATCACCAGGCAAGAAAAAATAAACCTGATCATCAAGTTGAATGCTGTTCACTGTGCTGAGCATCGGGAAGAAGTGAGCACCCCATGTGTTCATTTTAAATAGCAGTGATTCGTTATGTAACAGGGGATCGTTTAAAATCAGAAGCTGTGTACATGTGCTGTTAAGGGGAATAGACAACAGTATTTTACCTCAGGCATTCCCTGCTAAGTTCACAGTCTGTGACGTTGTTCACATCTTTGTGTAAACGCAGTATTAAATTGTGCAATATAAATACGGAATTACTGTCTTTTCATTGAGTGCTTATTATTATCATCATCATCATTATTTCTATTATTTAACACAGGCGTTTGTTCAGAATAGCTAAAATATGCTTTCTCGAATTATAATTTGAGCTGTATTCTTTATATAAAAAAACATCGATCATCACCTGACACGTTTTAGGCATTTAAAAGGCGAATTGTGATGAATCTTTGATCTCAGACAGAAGTGCCTGCAGGCAAACATCAGCCTCTTTTCCAAAGATGGAGAGAGGAAAAGGCACACAGGCCCATAGGATCTACATAAACGACGGGCCCTATACTTTTATAAGGATAAAGACGAGCCTAATAAATAGGCAGCATATTTAAGTGTTTTTAGTATTAACAAAAATCGACATCACTAAATAGTAAATTAAATGTAGTCTCAGCTCGTGGACCCTTCTGTCAATTACAGCGGAACAAAGCGGCAGAAAGCATCACTTTGACATTTGCATGTATAGAAAAAACCCAACATATATGTAATGAAATTTGTGCAGCCGCGGATATTTTAATACAATTTTCTGTTCATTGATACATTCTGAAAACCAGGAAAATTAAAAAAAGATTCACTGCAGTACAGATTTCCCTTATTGAAGTAGCCACTACTAAAGGGGATTACAGCTAAAATTTTGAGTTTCTTGATGAATTTATAATTTTGTTAGAGGACAGTAAATTCATATTATTAATAGTTGCTGATTTATATTTACGCATTTTCTCGTGGTTTGTGTGGTGATCGTACAGAGAGTCGCAATGTAAAGTTTTGTGTCCCGTTCAGTTTCTACTCAAGCCACTGTTTAAAATGTTTAACTTTCGTAATAAATAATGTCTTTGTCTGTTAGTATACATATATATGCAATACCGTTACAATTTCTCCTCGTGAATTATTTCCTTCAATTTGGGATGTTCCGATTCATTTTAAACATGATTTTGTGAGCATCATTTGTTCATCCGTGGCATGCCTTTGGAAAACTGCGATAAAGTAACAAGAGACACACACGAAAAACAATGCAGAATTTATTTCATTTTTTAGTCAATCTTTGGTGCTTCTGTGATGGAAGTGAAAAAGTTTTTGTTTTTTTTCTCATAGGCTGAGGCGGTCAAATTGTTGGAGAAGAGGCCACATTAGGAAGTAATGCAATTGCCAGACAACAGCGAGTCGCAGGCGCCCCCTGCTGGTTATACTGGGGTACTTCAACGTCAAATGAGCCTTAAAACGAGGAACGTAATATTCTAATAATCATCAGGATCAAGATTATTTCTCTTCATTGTTTGTGGCTGTGTCAGAACCTTTAGCTGGTCAATCTTCAAATGGCTTTACAAAAGTTAAACAAAACACTGTGCTGTATTTCCTTTAGTCCGCTATCAAGCTAATACATCAATTCATTTGGGCTAAGGTTTATGACTCTGATAGACATTAAAAGGGGATTTTGCTGCTTATAGCATTTTTTGGCACCCCCTAGAGAGATTTTACCCAGATACAGTAAAAGGCTTTAGTGTTGTAATGATAATAGTGATAATAGTAAAAGAAATCCCTATTATTATTTTTTATTTACCCTAGTATAATACAGATTTTTTTGTTTATGAAATGTTAGTTACATGAAAAATACATAGATTGCAGCTAAATAAGGTTACACAGACTCATTGCCTCTGCTATACCTGGATCAATCATGCTTACTGTCATGTTACCCGCCCCCCAAAGGCCCATACTGAGCTGAGGAAAACCCTGATAAACTGTTGAGAATGAGTTTTTATGCACAGCCTTGCATCCTGTTTATCTCTTCATAGTAAACAGCCAATCAATGAGCCACTGGTTCTCATTATTAAAAGTTTTACAGGTGAGTCAAACAGAGATCAAACAACAAGCTTGCCTGTGTTAGATCAGACTCACAAACCACCTAAAGTGACCAGCAGAACTTGTCGCATATGCACAGAGGCCTGCAGAGTGGACGTAGATAGCTAAACAGAAGACATCCACAGTTGACCAGACATGAGAGACTGTGGTGACTCACACCAACTGTTATTTTTTGATGATATGCAATTTTTATTCTGCACCGTATGGAGGGACACAACCTCCATTATGCCATTAAATCAATAATACATGAGGAGAACTCATCACAAAACAGCAAAACCCAGGTATTTGACCTAAGTATCACTGCAGTTCATTTTTTCCTCCTTTCCATCTCATTCACTCTCAGCAGTCTGCTCTCCTACTGAGCAGGCCCTCGGCAGCACTTGCAGTGGAGCTCCAGCCTCAGCACTGCCCGGGCGCCGATGAACACCAATGCCTCCTTCATCAGGGAAGTATCGTCACACACAGGAGATGTGGATTAGTGATGATTAGCAGGGATTATGGCTGGTTAATGGTGGGAAAATACATTAGGAACCATCGGCTCTTGGAGGGGGAGGGGATTTCACTCACACTAGCGGATTTGCATTGATCCACAGCAAATGAATGAGGATTAGTAGCATCAAGCTATCTGCCAACAGATAAATAACATTAAGCGTATTATACGCCAACGCCTGCTATTAATGACATTACAAACACCACTACAATGCTGGCAATTATGGAAATAATAGGAGCAGCTGAATAAGTTAGGCTGGGATTCTTGGGATTTCTGCTCATTCTCATGGAGAGGTTTGGGGTGATGCTGGAAATTCAAGCTACTTAGTGGTAAAGAAGCATGTAGCTTTTGGGTACCACCTTCTACTGGGACATACTTTAAGGGGTTTATATATTGTTAATGTTTTGATTTTTAATAAATAATTTATCACTGCTTTGTGTGCTGATAGCAAGCCTTTTGTAATCCTGTGTTCTACATTTTCAGGCTATGAAATTTCACTTTGGTTGTCATGCAGCCTTCTGCAGCAAAACGTGTCTTTTTAACTGTTACCTTCATTTATCCAGAAGAACCCTTTCAGAGGCAAGCAGCATTTGTAGAAGAGATGAAGAGCACCTGGACCAGAAGGGATTCTTTAAGTTCAACTAGTTAAACCTTTAGTAAATATTTACTCAAAGCTTAGCAATTCTAACTTGCCAACTCAAAAGCAATATTTGCTTATTACTCATAAAAAACATTAATAAATCATCTTTATTAAAAAAAAATATATATATCATTAACTAAGACCAAGAAGCAAGATTTAATAGACAGTGGTATCATTTTAATGGTGTGTTAATGGCTTTCTCTAATGTTAGAGGTTCTAAACAAATGTGAAAAAATGTGGCGAATAATTTAAACAGTGTTGATAAGTCACAGCACTACCACAGTATACTTTGTCCTTTGGTATGCTCATATTTATCCATTTTCATTTTATGGCAGGTAATGGTAAAGTTCTGCTGGATCAATACTGACATCTTTATGCAATCAAAGTGCACGAGGATGGCATCGACAATATACGTCCTCTTTGTGACAAATTACATTTTTCATATTACTCTGTAGGTAGGAGTGCAGGGGAGGCAAAAGAGCCTGTAGCTTTCTTATTCTCCATTTCTACCTCTTCCTCTGGCCGAGTTCTCCTCTCCTCTTCTTACCGTTTATGTAATAAATACTCCTCTCCCACAGTGAGCGGTAGAGAAAGTGGGGTTGGAAACTGGAAAAAGAACAGAATAATGCATTTTTTCATCAAAAATTCCTTCTCTTCCCCTACCTCAAGGTTTCCTCCTCTGAGCCACTTGAAAGATGGGCAACAATGTGGCCACACAGTGAACACCTAGTTACCATATGAAACACTCCAGCAGTGAAGTGAAGGAGACGGAGAAGGGAGAGGAGAAGTCTTGTGTTATTTATGATACTGGACCTTGTAGCTATATGGGTTACCTCTTCATGTCTACTCCGAAGTATGGCCCCCATATGCGAAGGGGTATAAGTGCAGGTTTATAAAGTTACTCCCCCTCCTCACTGTATCTCTTTGCTCCTTACTGAGAGGTTTTGAAGAAGAGAAGTAGCCCGTCTCCCTCTGTCATGGCTTTGAGCGACATTTTATATCGCCTCAGGTGTCTGTCAGTGTGACTAACAGTTCTGAGAATGGAGAACTAATATCTCAGGAACTTGCCTTCAGGCAGCTGCACATAGATTTTACTGTTGGTGGCATACAATGAGACGAAAGTCATACTTTAGAAGCATTCAGTAGCAGTAATTACTAGTGATTCAGTGAGCTAGTAGGTATTAAACATTGCCTGTGACAACTTTAGCAGGTGATGAGAAAAGAGTGGGAAAGGCAAGATAAATACAATCATCTGTACTGCAAAAGCCGCCTTCATTTTGTTGGATGTCAGACAAAAGGTTGAAAGGAACCAAAGGAAATGTATTTGGGATTGTTCTCTAACTAAGCAAAAGCAGTAATAATGATGGTTTTATTTTATTTTCCTCGTGGCACTTCTAAAAGTGCTGCAAAAGAGGCTTTTTAGACTACTGCACAAGGTTGCAAAATTAATTATTTTTGCATAAAAGGACATAGTAGTCATATGTTAAAGGTTGCCCCCTCTTTTCGCCTTTATGCCAGTCCTTTGTCAGATGTAGTGAAGGCGTTGCAGTATCTCTTGACTTCAATTACAAGGTTTACTGAAGAGAAGAGGATAGAAAAAGAAAAGACAAGGCCTTGCAGTAAAGAGACGCATACCAGAGTAGGAAGGTCATCTGAACCTCGAGCACACTGAGATGTTCAGGGCCTTTCTTCAGTCATGTGTATTCAAAAGAAGAAGAAAAAATGTGGCTAGTCAGTGTTCAAAAACATATAGGAACAGCTGAAAGATCATCTTTCAGCTCACCCTGAGCTGACCTATTGTTTGCTCGACACTGTGTACCAGGCTTATAACCCAAACCTAAACAATATTCTTTGCCATTGTCCTTTACATACGACTGATCGTTCCTGTTATGCATGATGGAACAGATATCACATTGTGAAGCCCTGCAAATTGGAGCCGGACAATAAATAGATCATCAAAGATGATCCTGCTGCCCCAGACAGTCGGCTTTGCCCTGCTACGCTGAGTTCAAAGGACGAAGATCGGTTGGCAAATGAGTGCGGTTGCTCAGCTCGCAGTCAATCGAAACAACAATAAAGATAAGGCTGATGGAAATAAATAAAAAAGGATGGAGGAATGAGAAGAGGAGAGGGGAAAAATAAGGCAAATGGGGGTGGGTGGGGGGTGGGGGTAGACACAGCACAAAGATGAAATGGAGAACTGCCACTGTGCTCAAGGACACCGCATGCCACCATGTAATTAGAAATGTACACAGATGATTTGGATGCAGCGATATGATTAGGCAAAGCAGTCTCCAGTCTTAGGCCTAATCAGCTCACTTCTGAGAGATACTCCACAACTACTTGTGTGTGTGTGTGTGTGTGTGTGTGTGTGTGTGGGGGGGGGGGGGGGGGGGGGGGGGGGGGGGGGGGAAATGTTTC
>VURO01001246.1:82630-100454 GCA_015108175.1 Pelvicachromis taeniatus
GGGGGGGTGTAGGTGATGTAGGAAGGGGGTGAATATTACTACTCCTAGGGTACAATGAGGAAAAGTTTCAGAGAAGATTTGTGAATAAGCAAGCAGAGAGAATAAGAAGGTTTGGAGAAGACCTTGTGATATTGTTTTTTTTTTTAAAGATAAATATAGGTACAATAATAATAATCATATGCAAGAATATTAGGAACCAGGATATGTTTCTGTCTTCTAGTCAATTTCTAGGTTCAACTTTAAACCTGACATTTTAGAGCAATACATTTTGATATCAGCTGAAAGAGTATAAGAAAGAAAAACCACCCAGCACATGTGTGACCAGGAGCTGAAGCCCAGGATGTGCACAAAATAATCGAGGATGTACAAAGACCCTACTAATGAGCACAGGCCAATTAAAAGAGCTCCTACCTCCACCTTCCTTTCTTTATCCCCCTCTGTCTGTCCTTCTGTCTCTGTCCCTTCAGTGGCTTGTTATTGATCACCTTTAACCTCGTCCCTCAATGGTGTCAAAACTACCATTTAGGCCCATCCCTAGGGCTAAGCATGTGTCGATAGCACCCTGCCTCATAAATCATTACTGGAAGAAGGCCTTGGGAGGTTTTGCCTGCGCAAAGCGCAGAGGGAAGGGTTGACTATCGTTGACACATTTCGGCAGAGGCGGCCCTCCGTGCCCCTAGGGGTCAAGGGTCATCGATGGCACCCACACACCTCCGCCAACCCTGGTTTCTCTAGCCAACCCACCTTTAATCCCCAGCAGGCCTAGCAGTGGCACCCTTTTGATTTTTAAATAAGACAAAAGGTCAGTCGTCACCCTGCCCTGTCTTTACAGTGATCACCTTTGCTGTACGTGACAGTTCTTCTTTATTCATGATGGATCTCAGTGTCTGAATTGCTACAAACTGAATTAATAATTAGCAGAGTTTTAGGTTCACAGAATTAAATATTTGAAGTTAGTGGCAGTGGCATGAGTGAATGGTGCTATGGGCTACAGGGCAATATCGTTGTCACTGTCTATCTTTTTGGCTATCTGTGGCTATCAGACACCTCATCACCTCAGTACATGACTACATATCAGCCAGAAGCTACATCTACCCACAGCACTTCTCTTATTTTTCTCTCTTTTCTGACCTCCACTGTGCTCCCTATGAGTTTCTTCCCATGTAAAGAGGCAAATAAAGAATTCAATCTGATCCTCTCTCGCAGCTAATCTGCCTCTCTCAGTCTGTCTGTCTACCTGCTGCTCTCCATGCAGTGGTCAGACAAGTACAGTTACCCTTTGCAGAGGCAGTCATGGGGCCTGGGGATCAGGAAGTGATGGGTAGAGGTGACAGGTCCTTTGTTGGGGATAAAGACTCAGGGCGCATGGGTAAGTATAGAGTAAAGGGTAGGGGAATCAATGGGTGCTTTTCATTATGCTAACTAATGCTCCTTTGCATCCTCTCTATTCCTGTGACCCGGAAATCATTCCTCCTCTGCCAAGATGGAGAACCGTTCAATCATTTAATTGCAACTCAAGGAGCAAGGAGGCTTCAGGAGGAACTTAGGAAATACGGGTCTATCCCTCACAGATGTCTTTTCAAGTGGGTGACTTATAATTGCTGCACCTCTACATGTCAGTAAGTAACTGATGTCACTTAAGAGTGAGGCAGTGGAATCAATGATTTCTCATTCAGTAGCTTTGGCTCTTCCTGAAATATCTGTGACACATCTTCACCAGGAGACGCTGCAACGTGAGAAGGGGACCTAACTAAAGAAATCAAGGTGATTTTAGCATGAAGAATATTTTACATATCAATGGGTCTTATGCAGTTGTCTGTCACTTTTTCCTCAGTTTGTGATCAGTGGTGCATTGAAGCAATTTACTCAACTATACTTAAGTACAATAGCCAAGCATTTTTACATAGGACAGCCATTATACATATATTTCTTTTGCATGTGATATATTGCTTTCATTTATATAAAGAATCTGAATATTATTACTTTTGCTTGTATTACATACAAATATTTACATACTCACATTAGTTAAAATAGTCGTTTTGTGTTGCATGCTTGAATATATAGATGAAAGGGATCCGTTGATGTTGAAGAGGGATGTTGGTGAAGCAGAGCATACGGTATGGATTTGGTACACATTGTTGATTGTTGTTGGTCCCCATGAGCTTCTCTACAACTGCCCCCCACCTCTACCCTGCGGGACAGCCCTGCCAGGGGGTGCAGGCATGGGGCAGGACACTCTGCCACCAAGGGGATTAATTGGTGTGGTACATCTTTGGTGCACATGGTCAAAGCAATTAAATGGTGGCCCTAGGCCCTCAGTTTGCTATTACTAAACCAGTGACAAAGCTGCAAATTGGGTCTTTTTCTCCTTGTGACCATAGTTCAGTGCATATGTGGATGAGATGAAACAAATTCTGCATGTGTCTGCAGAATTTGCTTTATGATGTGTGAATAAAGGCCAGAAGGATTGCAGGTATGGCAACATCAAAGCTTTAACTGAGGTAATTTTAAAAATACATTATAATTTGTGCTATGTGCATACATTAGTGAATATATGTATGTATGTGTCTGGATGGACATTTGGATGTACGATGTGCTTAGTGTAAGCACGGTGTGGTGTGTTTCACATCTCTCCCACTCCCTGAAGCCGTCAATTAGTGAGCCCGGGTGTTCGAAGGCCTTGTGCTCTTTCGCACGAGCCTTTGTTGCTTCTGTCTCCGGCGCTCTGTCTCCCTTATGTTTGAAGATTGAGAAAAGACACAAGGCAGGTTACTCTAGCTTTTCTCTGGGGTGTTGGTTTCTAGCTGTCATCCCTCTGTTAGCCCGCATGGGTATGAAGACCACAAAGTCCTCAGAGCCTTCAAACACAAGAGGGAAACACATGAACACACAATGACCATTGCCAACTAGCTTTATTCAGTAACAGATGATAGGGAATATTTTTTCAATAGTTTATTTCTGGTTAATTACCAGTTTTTGTTTCTTATACAAAGATATATAAAGATTTAGCAGCAGAGTTGAACCAGAATTAAGTCATAAAAACAATCCAGTATATAAATGTACATTTATCTGTCAGCTTTCTGTGTCAAAACTGCTGAAAAGTGATTCCGAATATTTGTATTGAATAACTGACAGAGACATTAAGAAATTCAAGAGATTTGGCTAATACTTGTTGTCCTTTTAAAAACAATTCACCCTACAAAGAATCAAAACACTTGTAAACACTTGTTTTAAATTGCAGACAATTGTCTAACAAAGCCAGCCGTGATAACCCCCAACCACCTAGCAGTCCAGCCGTTCTGCCCTGATCTCCAGACACTGGGCTAGAGTGAAGCGTGAAAAAGGGGGCCAGACTGCAAACCATCCATCACATCCATCTGACCTGCCCTGCAGTGTTGAAAAGACCACGGTTATCACTCACCCCTGACACTGTCATCGATGTCTGTCCTTAGGAGTGCACGTATGTACACACACAAAGACACTGAAGCAGCACACATATAGACAAGCTACAACATCTTGGCAGTCAGTCCAAAATGTCTCGTCACCTCCTGTCCTTCGCTCGATTGCACTCTCATGACCATTCATCAGCACCCATCATTCACAAAAATGCCAACATGCTCAACAGATGACTCCAACCCAATGAGATCACGACAAACGACAGGTAACTCCCAAAAGAGACCAGCCACGTTTGTCTGCACTGCAACTGTTCTGCAAAGCTGGTGTCAGCTTGGACCTAGACTGGTGGAGGCCTTTGTGCTGATGTGAGTTGGAGCTGGGCATTACAATACAATAGCTTGTATTGTCCCACTGCCTCCCAGCTTTATTACATATGTATGTGTTGATTGCTCCAAAACAACAATGCTGGTGGATGGCATTAAGCACCAACAATAACAGTGATGCTTGGCGCTCCTACTCAGCGTTGGATGTTTATCTAACAAACCTCTGTGTTGACGCCCAGCACACAATAGTGTGAAATACCAACACAAGAGCCAGTTTGGGAATATTATGAATGGGGAGTTTATAGGCTTTTTTCTTTTTCCAGAACCTATTTCAGTAATTTTAACTCTGTGCGCAAGGAACAATGACAGATCAATGACTGTCATACTGGTGTTTCCTCTGTTACACGATACAGCCAAAAAGAATGGCAAACAGCTGGCTTCATCCAAAATTTAGCTGAAGTTGAGTTCTGAATGTAGTGTAAGAAACTAGTAAGATCCACACTGTGTAGATTTGAGAAATTGATAAAGAGACCATGGCAAAATGGACACATGAGAGAGATCCATAGGCTCAAAGGTCATCTGGCCCACCCACGTCACTGTGGTGTAAGAAGCCTGCAGGGAATGCTGGATCGTGCTGGTCGAAAACCTTGGGTTTGTCACCCGCCCAACCCTTCAAGCATCACAACACGCCCGAGCAGGCCAAGCTATGTGCCACCCCTGCTGGTACCCTGTTGTATCAGAGACCTCCCCACCCTTGGGTCCCATTCACACTCAACCACACATGGGCGTTTGCAGACAACAGCCATCTCTGATGCCCTTCTGATTCGCTCTGCTGGCATTTAGCTGGTGAAGTTCAGTGTGTGCGTATGTGTGTGTGTGTTTGCTTCAGTGGGGCAGCAGGGAAAAGGGACTGAGGTGACAAGAGTTGTGGTGCAGATGTCTGCACAGCTAGCAAAGTCTCATGAATGGCAACTGTTGTGATGGTGACGGGGAAATGCGTTGGAGGCCTGGCCTACGCACTCCAGTCATCTGAATGGCCGGAATTCAACATGGTCGAAAGACAAGCTCATGCGTGCAGACTGGAAACAATGTGCCCTCTTTATTACTTTTTTTTTTTATCTATGTCTCTCTGTTATGGTCACACTTTAATTTTTAATCATTCTTTTTACATAACTGCAGGTTTCATTCTGCCAGTAGTGTCACTGACACATATAAATTATATACTATACACTGATAGATGCATACGACTTATGCATTCCTAATAATACTTTAAACATAACTAGTAATTCTTTCAGGAAAAAAATCAATTGAAACAAAGGAACAAAGATCAATAGGAAGTCAGAGTAATTGATTTGAAGTGGAAATGTTATGATTGATCTATTGATTAGCTGTCTGGTGGTTAAGCCCTTTTTAACAGTAGTCATATGTCTTTACTCAGGGGACCATAAACCCTAGCGTCACATGAACAAATATATGCCAGTGGTTCTTTTTTTTTCTTCTTCTTTTGTTTACCATGTTACTATCAAGACTATGAGACAAAAGACATTCCTGATCTAATAAGGTAATGCTTGCAGCTGATGAGCATTTGACACAACACAGCAGATGAATCAATTACGTGTGTACTAAAAACATATGTTTTAGAAAAGTCTCCTGCAGTATCTGTTTACTGCATGTAAATGCAAGTACACACACACACACACACACAAAGATGTCCACAGCCCTCATTTACTGTTATTATAAATGAGATTAGTATGTATTACCTCACCTCATGCTAACTGCAGACAAAAAAGCATCCTTACAAACAACTAGCAAGAGCCAGCAAGGAACACAACGTCAAATAGGATTAGATAACATTTATTGATAGATGACAGTAGATGGATGGTAAGCTATCTAGGCTAAAGACTGCAGTTTAGGCACAGCTGCACTGAGAATCAGCAGTGGCACCTTAGCTGGACAGATGCCCTGGTACTAATGAGAGAAGGTGACAAACTGGGAGGCTGGGGCACAGAAAACACAAGAAAGAGGCACGTAGGGAAATGAGGCACTTAAACATGACTGGTGTCATCCTGTTCCTGAAATTTAGATGAGTTATCTCCAATATATGTGTAAAGGCACACATGCATAGTAATGGAAACCTCATGTTTATGTCTAAAAATGCCAACCACATTAGAGAAACAGCACATGCACAAAGGGAAAAAAAATAAAACACTAGATAATACTTAAAGCATGCAAATCACCTGCCTTTGCCAGCATTTACAGGAGACTAAAATTTGAACATTTTCAGTTCTGTCTTGCCCTTGTTTTTCCATCAACTTCTCCTTTTTTTTTTTTTTTTAAATTGACAGTCAGACTACAGTAAAATCTTTTATGCTGACTTACAACAGATAAATCCCTCACCCACCCACCTCACACAGTGGAGAGATAGACTGTAAAAGTCTAACAAGACTGACTAAGAAAAGGATTCTTGTTTGAAGCAGGAAGGGGTTATTGTTCACTTGATGCCTGGGCGTGGGCATCATGGCAGAGATTAGCTACAGAGAAACATTATCTCTCCAGGCCAGTTTACAAAACCCAATGAGGCCAGGACTGGCATAGTTTGGCTATCTAGGTACTTTATGTTCTAAGAGGCTCTTGTCTCCCATATGAACAAAGTTAGGGCTTGTTGTTGAAACCCAGAAGGGTGAGTCCCTGCTTTCCTCCCACCTCCTCTCCTCCATGCTTCCCCTGTTTTCCTCCTCCCTGGCCCATGGACCAACTGCAAGGCTGCTGGAGTTCAAGTCTGGCCACGTGTTGGCCATTACACTCCCACAATGACCTTGTTGAGCTCAACATTTAGAGTCCCATAAAAACATTATTGTCTAGTTCCTGGGATCATTTGTCCACCACCACAAAGGCTCGGAGAAAACCAAAATGTTAACCACCCCCAGGGTTTTGCGGAGACACATTTTTCAGATTCTGCTCCTTCTCCTCTCTACCCATCCGCCTTCCTGGTACCACATTGCACCCACATTGACGCACTTCCCAGCAGTGCCCACAGGGTACTCCTTCACCAGCACATTCAGTTATAACGCAAGCTGCATGGTCAAAATGCTGCCCCATAAAATAGCCATTTTGTCTGTTGTACTACAAAAGAAGAAAGCCAACAATAATGTCCATTCTCCTCTGCATACATCACCATTTTTACTTCCCCCCTCTCATTTAATTGACTCCTGCCCTGAAATTGTCCCTGTTTGT
This sequence comes from Pelvicachromis taeniatus, assembly GCA_015108175.1. Classification (NCBI taxonomy): domain Eukaryota; kingdom Metazoa; phylum Chordata; class Actinopteri; order Cichliformes; family Cichlidae; genus Pelvicachromis; species Pelvicachromis taeniatus. The sequence goes on from VURO01001246.1 coordinate 89,584, forward strand.
CATCTATCAATCTATGCACTCATCCTGCCTTCCGTTTTCAGATGCATAACTATGGACCCATAACAGCTAAAAGTCCCTAATGGTCATTCAGTCTCTAAATATGTCCACTTCATAACGGCTCAGTGCATGTACCTGCTGAGTGAATAGGCAAGGTCGTGCCAGTCTATTAGCCATATTAAAAACCAACCCATTATGGTAATTGGCGAGGTCTAATGCATGTACAGGTTGCTTAGCGCCCATGTATTAGCTCTGATAGATGACTCAGTGATTAGCATTGAAAGCTACATTGTATTACAAGACTGCTTTTTGCCCCAGTGCTTGGCGTCCTCTGATCCTGTCTCTCAATGTGGTGACCTCTACTGTGGACAGATACACATGCCCCTGACCAAATGTTTCATGCTGGGAAGCAGAATGTTTGCTATGGATGAGTTACTTACTGTGACAATCACAAAGGCCTTTTTAAAAAATAATTACTTGATTTCCATTTGGTTGAGAAGATGAGAAAGGGTGGAAGGCACATGTTGTTTTATCTACCTTACTTTATTTTGCCTAAATCCACAAGTAAATACCGAAATGTAACAGTCTGGACCTAATGCACGCGATTATTTTTGTGCCAAAAATTCTTGAAAGACAAACATCTTACCTCTGCCATTGTTAAGTATATTGTACAGAAGAAAAACATCCACGTTTTCTAAATACCCTTTTAATTGGACAAGTCAAAAAGTCTCACAAGTCAAAAAGCAGTCAAAGACTTGAATTGAGAATGTGGGAAGGAAACTGAAAATTAAAAAAAAAAAAAAAAAAACAGTTTTTGACAGCAGCATTAATGCTTCACTACAAGTTTTTAATTTAGGAAGTCATAAGGGAAATGCTTTGCCTTGAGTATCCAAATCACATTTCATTAAATTTTACCATCTGTCCTAAACCACCGGCACCCACCCCAATCCTTGTCTTATTCCCAATCCAGAGCTCGCATCCCCTGCTCTGTGAGCGGCCCTGACTGGGTCTCTCAGGGAAGGGAGTAGATTCTCCTTTCATCCTCTCTTAGAGGACAAACATCAGTCCCATCTCACTGCTCATCCATATTCATGAGCTGCTTATAAATATCTGATAGCCGCCTTGCTACAGCTGTTTAGCTGGGAAAGCAACATAAACTGTGTTGCATTTTATATATATAAATATATATATATGTGAATATAAATAAAAAGCACTTTTACCAAATGTTTCAATCATAAACACATAGGTGCTTAAACATGTATGGTATTGCTGTATTGTTCTCGCTTCCAAACATCATGTCGACCGATTGGAGACGAGATCTGAGCTTGTCTCCCAGTGGTTCTACCTGCCGGGCCCCCTGATACCATCGCCTCATTGCAGGGCTATCGCTCTCTCTTTTTCCCTCTCTCCTGGTTTTAATTAAAGTTAAGTGTGACTATAGAATAAGAGAGGAATCCTTAAGTGCTGTATTTACCTTCCCTCTGACAGGGCTCATGCTTATCAGTAAGGCTGAAGTACTGCAGCCACGAGACAGGGACTTCTCAAAGGTCTGAGTAATCGCTAGGGTCCCTCTTCCTCCCAACAAATAAACCCATGCATACACTTTTTCAATCTAAGCATACCTACCTTGTAGCACGTCTCTCCCTGTTTGATGCAAATGGAATACAAATGCTTCACACTTTCACTCGTGAAAGGGGAAATTCTTATGCTCAGTTATATGGTTGCAGTGATTCATGGTAATTATTCTTTTAATCTCAAACAAACAAGATATTTTTGACTGTTGTTGAAACATTTCACTTGGTGTTTAGCCTGACAATTTAAATTTTCTCTGGAAAGATGAAATTGACTTCTACGTGTTTTCGGAAAGCTCATATATCACTAACATAATGTGTTACATGGAATGACAAAAAGAATAAAAAACAGAAAATAAAACATAACAATGAAAATGTTGTCGAGTGTTTCCCAAACTGCTTCTCACTATGAATGTGTTTGGATAACAGGCTCTGAGGGTTGAATGGAGGATAAAATCCAAATAAATAAAAAGTAACCTCAACTCTCTCCTGACATTCGGCTCATTTTTCCAACTCTTGTGTTTTGATTTTACCACTAAAAAAAAAAAAAAAAACTTAGTTCAAGTGTGTGTGTCTAATTATCTAACATACTTTCATTAAAAATGATCTACGAGGCGCAATCACAAAGTTTTTAGCAAATTTCTATTTGAAGATCACCTTCTTGTGTGCTTCTGGGCCCCTTTTTTTTTGACATTGACTTGTAAATTGTAAATTTGCCTCCCAGGCTCAGGCGATCAATGCAGAGCCTCCAAAATGAAAATGAACAAGTGACATTAAGAGCATGCATCAGGTGGTGACATAACCCTAATGTACAGAAATATTGGCCATTCAAATGCAACCAACAACACGATACAAAGTCTGACACAAAAAAAGAGAGAAAGATGCACACCTTTGATGTACAACACAACATTAAAAAAGGGTTTAAAATAAAAAGAAGCAGCGCAGAGCAGCCAAAGGGGAGCTAAAAGGGAGAGTGTCAAAATTGATATTAGGTATGATTATTGTTTTTATAGACAGAATTAAGTTTTTTTTTTTTATTCATACAATATGTCATGTTCACTATATGTCTAATTAATTTCTATTAATGAATGGTTTGATATTTTGGATTTTTTTTGTCTTTCTTACAGAGAGTTAGTTAATATGGTTGATACTCTCCTCTCTTTTTGGTAGATATGAAGCTAGAGACAAGAGAGCTATTACATAAGAATAAAGACTGGCTAGCATGGCTATGTGGAGAGTTGTACTTGACCAGCACCAGTGACTTCCTGAAGCCAGTGAAATGCTTCATTGCTGTGGCGGTAGAGTGGGTTGTCTACTAATCTGAAGGTTAGTGGTTTGACCCTTGTCTGGCCCAGTCTGCATGCTGAAGTGTCCTTGGGAAACATACTGAACCTCAAATTTCCCCTGATACATTCATCTGAATGTGTGAGATTGTTAGAAAGCACTTTGTTCAATAAAGTGAATGTAGTTTGTAATAAAAATGCTTTGATATACACTAGAAAAGCTTAGCTGTTCCTTTAACATTTATTTTTTTTGTATGGCTCAAATAAATAAAGCACATGTTCTGTTGTACAGACCTTTTACTAGCTCTTTCTACTTGTTTCTAGTGTTAAATTTAAGCTGTTTATTTAAATTCATACATAAAAGTGATATTGTAACACCGATCTGATTCTATGCAAAATAATGCATTTTACCAAGATATCAAAATGTCTCTTTAAATTTAACTTTTTTTTTTCTGTCTTTAATATTTTTGAACTTTCATTATTCACGAATTATCGTCCTAGGTGTTGTTTTGAAATGTAAGCAGGTACCTTACAGACATTTACAATGGAAGATTTTGGGGGAAGGAATAAAGAAGGGGCCTTTTTTCCTAGTGCTCCAGATTAGACTGGTGATAAGAGCACCTTCCTATGACTCTCTGCTAGTGGCTTCCTAATCACATCGCTGCAGCTGATACTGAGGCCAAAACACCGAATATGAGTGTAAAAGTGAGCAAGAAGAAGAGCGATAGGATGAGCAGCAGAGAGAGGGGGGGGGCAGCTGAAGACACAGTCTTGAAAATCAAATGCCACAATCCACCGTGAGCTTAGCACAGCACATATACAGCAGCAGCTTTCAGAGGTGACATTGCAATCGGTGGTGAATACTGTCACATGTTTACTGCGCTGTTAGGAAGGTGGTAGCCACAAACTGCACTTATGAGGAACTCTTACAGTGTTTCTCTCCTTTACTTGTGATTTTATTTTTATTTTTTTTTATTTACTGATACCTAAACCACTTTCACTCGCTCCACTTCTCTGCCAACTCATTAGAAACATTAGAATTGCTGATGCCGGCAAGAAAACACATTTTGCTTCGGTCTGAAGAATATCTTTGTTCTGCTTCCAATACAAATAGAAGGAGATTTAAATATTGCTCCTCTGGAGTGTGCCTGGGTGGCTCCGTGAGAGTGAGGCAGAGAGTCTGTGCATCTGAAGTTGAGCCGCTATTGGTTGTGTATACCAAAGGATGAGCTATTATGTGAGCTTGTATGTGTGTGTGTGACTGTATGTGTGTTCCCACGGGGTATTTCTGTTCCTTGTGGGGAGTACAGTTAAAGTGAACAATAGGCAGTGCTGCACTGCACCCTATGCTGTACGATACTACAGACGATCAACAAAAGGAAGGCTTCAGCTTTGTTCATGAATCTGGAAACCTGCTTGGTCAAATAAATGGTCAAAAATAATGTGAGTTTTTGGGCCCCAAGGTCATGCGTGACTCGTACAAAACAACTCAGGAGCTGATAAAGAGGGAAAGAACTGCACTTGCAGATAAGAGAGGTGAAATATAATGACTGAAAACAGCAAAAACAACAACAACAAAAAAAATGTAAGTAAACAGAAGGTGGAGACATGAAAACAGAAAAGGGTGGGATGCTTAAAACTTGCTAGCTTCCCTCATTAGCCATGCAGAGCATCTTGGCTGCTCTCCCACACCTCCCGGCTCATCATCGCCTGAGCCGTGGCTGCCAGCACACCCCCACTTCCATGAACCATCCCTTTCTGCCTCATCCCTCCATCCCTTTCCCCCTCCCCTCCCGGCCCCTATAATCACACCCGCAATCACAGCCCCTAATTAGGTTAATTAATTTGTATCAGCCCTTGTAGGGACTTGGCTGATGAGGCTGCCATAATAGTGTCACCCCCCCACCCCCCCTAAAAAAAAAGAAGGAGAGAAAGATCTGATGCAAGCCTGTCTGTAGCAAGACTGTACTATAAACCATGGGGTCACATTTACATCCCCACCCCCAAACCTTTCTTTCAGCTACATCTTTTCTCTTCTCCCCTCCAACTCCAACACATCCCTTCCCCCTGCTCTTTTTATTCAATAGGAGTGACACTGACACCAAAATAGTGATATATAACCTGTCATGTCACAGTGCATCATTGTGTTTACTAGAATGCAAACATCCTGTGTAATAAGAATAATAATAATAATAATAACAGAGTCTGCATCTTTACAATGACACACTTCCCCACATATTGAAGTGTGCTGTTTTGCTTGTTTGTTTACACTGTTTGCTGCGGCGTTCCAAGAGTGGAGGGGGCAAAAAACTGTACGCTATGATAATGATTCTCTTGGCGGTTTGTCTCTGTAGTCGTCAGAGACCGATCGAAGCATCACATTACAATCAGCGGCCCTCATCGCCCCTCATCATGCCACTGACGAACAAACTCTGATTAACACCCCCATCTGATTACTGCAATCACCCAGGCTAACCACGCACAAGCACTGTCCCCCACCGGCGCGCACACACTCACACTGATTCGCACACCTCACTGTTAGTAGTAGTAGATAAAAGGCAAATGAGCACACAAAGTTGCTCTGATCAGGCATAGCCACATAGTTACCATTAAAGGGGTAAGCATCAGAGAAGCAAAACACTAACAAATTTTGAGAGGCAAAAAAAGAAAAGTGCACGGAGGAGAGCGTGATTGTGTGGAAGGTGGAGGTAGATTAAGATATTGAGATTATAATTAAGTCATAATGAGCATGCTAGTAGGTGTATAAATATAATGAATGGCTTTTAAAAACTCACAACCACGATATCAAACTCAAACGTGCGTCTCAAGAATAGTTCTTAATTTTAAGTAACCACCCCCCACCCCCCACCCCCACCACACTTGAATTGGGTGCATTCAATTGTGATGCAAGCAGACACTTGCATAAATATACATACACACAATCTCAAGCCGACAATGACACAGGGAGACTGCGAGACAAGGACAGATCCGGTAGTTAAAGCGTAATGAACACGTCCCCAAGGCACGCGGCTGGCATTCCCCTGAATGATGGACTGACAGTAATACCGGGGCAGATGGGTGCGCTCCACGCCCCGTTCAACACCACAGACACACACACACGCACCCTCCCCCTGGTCTATTCTGGCCTTCTTTCCTGAAGAGAGATACCCCCTGTAGGTCTGATATGGAGGTGGGGGAATAGCAGGGGTGCTGTGTATGTGTGTGTGCAACTAGAGGTGGGGTGCGCAACTATGAGGCCTCTGTCATGATTTAGGCTCCCATGCAAATTTAATCAATTCGAGTGCCTCTCGCCAGCCAGGGCTCATTAGCGGCAATTTAAAAAGGAGGCTCTGTGATCCCCACCTCATTGCATGAGCCAGACATTCAGCTCAGGCACACGCTCATAGTATATACACACAATCATGCTAGAATACACACAGATATCCAAATACTCACACACAAATACACAAAAATGAATGCACATCAGGGGGACTGTCACGGTTGTAAAGATTTTCCTTCAGATACCTTCCCCCTGGCATGGAGAGAGACCCTGCCTGAACCTCCCCCATGCTCCCCCTCTTTGGTCTCTCCTTTTTCGACAACTTCAAAAGGTCCCTGACACCCAGCTTCAAGTTAAAGGATTGGGGGTATCCATGGATAAAGACTACCTCTCATCCCCCACCCCTCACATTTGGAGATGCCCTCCCAAAAACTCAAACCTCAGGCTACTTCACTCTTCTCACCACCTCTCACTCTCAGTAATTGGGGGATCGATTAGTACTGTCCCTAAATCACACTTTACTGTGGCACTGAATGCTGGCTTTCCAGAGGAAAAGTGGTACTGGTGAGTGAAGTGGGTGAAGTGCAGCAGGTTGTAAGGATCAAGCACCTTTCTAAGGGAGGTGACAGTAGCACGTGTCTAATTAGAACCCTGTATAAATAAGAATAACATTTCACCACGTTCCAGAATAATAAGCCATCACACCAGTGCCACTGAAGATGTGTAATGTTTGAATGAAAACTGTTCACACTGTGGTCTTTAGATTTCTCTCAAGAGGAGTTGTGTATCCTTTTGAATGACAAATATCAATACTGCAAGCAGTAAAAATGAGATTTTGTTCACTCTGCCTGTACTGGGATCGTGGCTGAACTCTTTTGGTGACCACTTTGACAAAATTCCCCAGAAGAATGCAACAATCTGAAGAAAACTGACCAGACATCAGTTTAGGTTAAATCTTGACTATATTAGGTTACCAATAATCACATGAGGGGTATGACAGTTCAAAAGATTTTAACATAAAATAGATGTTGGTGTGATTTTATTGTGCTGTTTTTTCTCTCTTTAGATAAAGTTTAAATGGATCCCATACTGCTTGTCCTACACGCATTTAGCAATTACTGATTAGCAGTTACTAATACGTGGCATAAATCACTGGCAGTCCAGGCTGATTTGTTAATCCTGTAGTTTGTATAATTAGCAAAATAAGATGGATCATCTGATTCCAGGTAGCACACACTGGGAACTCCTAATTCAGATCACTCTAATCCAGATTATGTGTTGTTAACAAATGAGTCCTTGAACAATTTAAGTTTATTTAAAATGTGCAGTATTCAGTAGAAATGTACAACAACAACAAAACCCAAAACAAAATGTACCATTTTTTAGTTTTGCTCTTTCATATGTTTAATAACTAAAGTTAAAGAACAAAGATCTGTTGTCATCCATCTTAACCAGGCTACACTTTCACTCTCAGCGAAGTTACTATATATCAGGGTCAATGTCATACCCTGCAGCTGTGTGACTACCACAGTACTCAACTTCCTACCCCCCCATTCCAAAAGTGACTATCCGTTAACAAACCTCAAGGGTCATTAACTTTAGAGATGGCTTATAGGGAACAGGACGGCCTGTGAGAGTAGTCAAATGAATTATGAGCCTTTTGACAAAAGAGGAATGCCTGTCTATATCTTTAAAATCAGAAGGTCACCCACTGCCCACCCCTCAGCCCTGCCTCTGCACCCCTGCATAAGAGTCCTGTTACTGGGGAGAATGAAAGGAGAGCTTGAGGAGGAACAGTGGCTTGTCTGTGCTTGGGTCGCATAGTCGGATTGGGGTCCCGGAACTGCGCACACAGTGTTTTGACCTCCGGGCTCTCCTCAGCGACCTCCACCCCCTCCGCTTATGGACAGTGAGCCTCAGGGTCCCGGTACACACACGCCCCCATAGGAGTGTGACGCAGTAACAGAGGGCAGAAAGGGTGAGAGGAAGGCGTAAGGAAGGAGGAGGGAGAGCTGGCTGAGGATGCAAATCACTAGTACTGGGTACAGCAGAATTCTGACATAAATCGTCAAACACATAAGTGCCTTGTTTATGCTTTGACTAACATGAAATACATCTATCTGTGCACTATATACTCAAAATGTTTATCATATACGGTGTATGTGTAGAGGCATTTCAAAACATCTACATTAAAAGAACATTTTGTATTGCTAGATTTGTCAAGCTGTTCTTCTACACGAGTAACTGAAGCAAGCGGGAGTCCTGCTATCACTCTTTGCCTCTTTTGGCCCATTCTGAGCTACCGGTGCACCGTTCCTCTGGTCAGCAGAGTTTGGGCCAAGACCTGTGGTTCCTATCCTGCAGCCTCTATGCCTCTCACTTTTCCCGATGACACATTCAGTAGGTTCCCTGTCTGCCCCCTTGCCCCCCCAGTGGCTCCCACGAGAAACTGATGAATGGGCCCCGTATATGAAGCTGCTGCAACCCACAAGGATCAATCAAGACCGGGTCACTGTGAACTGTTGCTGGGCATCAGGTATTCAATTTGTTTCAAACTACTGGAAGCAAGCAACCGTATTTTTTATCATACCTGCTATATGTACAGACAACATAAAAGATTGGTGGCGCTCGTGAGATAAGGAACAAAAAAGCCCAATCTTTATTTATTTTTTTTAAAGCGTGCGTGCTTTACCTAGATCATGACGCTTCCCTACATTTCAGGGAGCTGAGCAACTTCAGCTGCCCACACATGAACGGGATATCAACGCCTAACTGGAAAAGATTTGATGGACAAGTTTTATGATCAGCATATTGTACAATTGAATGCAAGTAAGTACTCATTTGGTTAATTTTAGCTTTTAGCACCTTGATGTCCGGTAAGATTCTTAGGCAGCATCAAATCGGTTTGCTGAAAGAGAACTACCTGTCGAAAATGAGCTAGCTGTAACAATTTGTCTCTCAAGGGGGCCTTTTAACAGAGATGTTGTTGCATAAGCACAGCTGCAGCTAATAAAATTAATAATGGGTAATTTTGATTAAAGTGAGCTAATGAGCAAGCATTGGCAATAGTGTTATTGTTATCGATGCTTGCTAACTGACACCTAAATCATTTTTAATTGTATTAGCTGCAGCTGTGTCTACCATGCTGCGACATGTGAAAAGGGCCTGTTAGAGGTGTGCTGCATCCCAAGTCGAGGGCTGCAAACAAAGACGTGTCCTTCAGAGGCTCTGAAGGCTAAGCCAAGCCTGTGTCTCCCCCACAGAAAGCAGTCCAGCTATGCTTCACTTCAGCACACAAACAATATCCTCAGTTGATGTAAAAAATAAATATATACATATATATATATAAAAATGTGACTTCATTTTTTTTCAGATAATGTATCAAAGCTTCCAAAATATTTAACCTTAGTATATATGTAAGTTATTTGAGACTAAATACATTATTAACACGTCAATGTTCAACAAAGCATTACACATGCAATATGAAGAACTACCAAAGTTGTTCACAAACTTGAATAAAGAGAATATATTTCTTGATGTTACTGAATTAGAGAGAAACAACACATGAGTGTTGTGTTTTATAACCTCAATCTGACACAAAAAGCAAATGGCAGGTCGTACTTGTAACTCAGTGGTCCTCAAACTGTGGGGCAAGGAGGACCTGAAATACAATGCGCAGCCAACCTCATCTGAATATGGCATTTACTTAACTACAATTCAGCTTGGATCTTATTATTATTATTGATACTGATACTACTACTTCTACCTGTCAGAAAAGTGTGAGGTGTGAGATGGAAGTCTTCTTCAGCTTCTTAAAAAGAGTACGCTAAAACAAGTTTAAGAACCACCATAGTAACTTCAGAGAACAAATGCACTTATCGCTCTCTCTTCCAGTTGCCACAGACTGGAACACTCATGAAGAACACTAATGCCCCCTAGTGGCAGAAAAACAATATTATATTTCTTAGCTAAAGAAACCCTTAAAATATAAGTTGTCTCCAAATCAAGGAATTAACTCCAAATACGAGTTCTTTTGATATTTATTTGAAACAAATTAAGCATAGTTGACAAATATATACAAAACTGAATTTTCATCCTTTGCCTCTGCTGTGCAGGTCCATAGGAGAGAAGTTCATTATTTGCAAGTATCACCTCCCAACTGTGATTTTCTTTCCTTGCTCTGGTTAACGTTTCCTCTTTGCCTCAAACTTGTAAATAGCTGCAGAACTGGTCGTTTCCCTCTTTACCTTCACTTTCTTGCACTTATCCTGGAGCAAAGGGGAAACATAAAAAAACACTGAAATGAAGACAGTCATAGCACACCAGCACCAAAACACTTAAAGAACCATGTCCTCCTCACCTGCAAGTCCTTACGGGTCTGAATTTTCTGGCTGATGACAAACATTTTCTTTTCTCTGTCAATCCTCTGGGAAAGAATCTTGTATTGATGTTTCCTTTGCTTTGCCAGTTTCTACAGGTACAAAACGCATCGTCCAATCAGTGGAAAGAAATGTCGAATCTTAAACTTTATTTTCAATGAACAATTCTGAGGAGCAGAATTTTTAAGAAATATTTAAAAAATGAATAAACATCATCTCCACAGACCTCCAAAGTGCGCGGCTCCACAGCTCCCTGTATTCTCTTAGTTTCCAGTGTTTCCAGAGTTGGTCTGTTGTACACTCTGTCCACCAGCTCCGGAGCTGTGTTCAGGTGGTCCGCCAGGTTAAATGAATGCACTGA
>VURO01001248.1:0-17055 GCA_015108175.1 Pelvicachromis taeniatus
CAGTGATGAGAGAAGGGAAATAAATCCAGGTTTAGTTACCGCTAAGGCAGTTCATTAAAGACTTGTAATAATGTTGACTGAAGCCCAGCTGTTAATGGTCACACTGTATGGCATAAGGGCTTTTCTTGTGTGTCTTACATGAAACTCAATCTTCTCAGCAGCATATTTATATCCAGCAGCAGCAGTATATCATTTCACCACTGCAGCCGCGGTCAAAATAAAATCTGGCATGTGCTTTGATTTTTATCACGCTACTTTGTAATTACAGCAGCTACACGACGTAACCTATCAATTTATGCACATGTCAGGGACGTTACCAAGATGTGCTCTGATTCAGTGGAACTTGACTTGGAGAAGTTGAAGCTGGTGGTGGTGGTAGGGAGGGGGTGGGCAGTGGCCTTCCGACCTTACGCCCTGCAGGAGAGCCCCTGAGGGAGCCCACCCTGTTAAATAAGACAAACAGACTCACACTAACACACTAACACGTATGCAGTGATAACAGAGATCACTGGGCTGCAGTAGACAGCCCAGTGGTCGATAATCATCCAGCCGTGTCACTGGTGATGATAACTTAAAATCCAATAAAGCACATGCTGTTATGGATTCAGCCTTCCTTTCTGAGGACCTGTCTGTACCGTGTTTGACCATTTCATGTTTACCTGGCTTTGTAGTTCCCTCAATTAATCTGTATATACTGTATATATACAGTATACCCCCCCATGATTTACTGTAATGGCACAGTTCTTGAAAACATACTTGATTAAGTAAACGTGTGCATACATTCCTCGTTGCGTTCATCTCTTCTTCTTTTTTTTTTACCTGAGTCCTACATTCCTCTGAGGGAAACTCTGTGACCTGTAGGTGTCATTGACGCAGCTAACCAGGAAAGGGTCAGTTACCAAGGTGTGAATCTAGTTGCTGTATTTGTTTTCACACCACACAACTCCCTGGATATTTTTTCTTGATTTTTTTGCTAAGGGGGAAGGTGATATTGTGAAAAATGCACTATTATTTTTTGTCATCACCATTTGGTCTCTAATGACAACAAGGTCCAACCCACTGGTTAAAGTCTACACCAAATCTTTAAGGGCCCGAGAATGTCAAGCGTATCCATCAACAGCTGACTGGCCACTGCTGGCTGCTGTTGGTTGATGGAAAGATAAACCATTTGCAGCCTAAAAGATCTGAGGTTCAGTTAGCATTAATTAACATAATGTAAGCACAAATTTATTGTGCTTACATATTGTATTTGTAGCCGCCAAACCTATATTTGAGACAGTTTTTATAAGATTTTTAAGAAACACAACCACACATTTTAAAAAACCATCAAGTGTTTTCAACAATGATGAAAAAAATGTCCTGTTTGAGACAACTTTAAAAAGTCCATCTTAATTCATAACTTTGTATTGTAGGTCTTGTTCTTAGCGAGTAGTTGCTGACAGATTTTGTGGTTGTTGTACCGCAAAAATCTCCTTGTGGTTCCTTTGGTCGCTCGCGGATTATCACAGCTAACCATATTATGCATGGAAGATGCTGCCTTGTCTGCAAACACTCTCTAACTAGCCACTCACTGAGGACTTTCAAAGTAAAGGTTGTCTAAACCAACAAGTTTTAAAAGTAGCAACTTTTACTTTGTAGGTGAATGGACTGACTGTCCAGTTTGCATTGCCCTCGTTGGTTTCACAACCACTAAGCAAGTAGTTAATAACTGTTTGAAAACAAGCCAGTGTCTATCTTCCCTAATGACAGATAGTTATCACGGGGTCAATGGCCGGTCTTTTGACCTGTGTGACTGGATCTTAGCAGTCAATTTCACAGAAACCTCCAGCAACTACTCACAACTCGTTGGGAAATATTAATTTTTCCCCAGCAATCAGTGGTTGCTACTCGATGACCAACTGGTTATGTGCCTGTGTGACTAAGTTCTTTACTATAGTATTAAACTCTTACTACAACTATCTGACTCACTGTGGGGATCATCAGCAAACCTGCAGCTCACTGCACCTGTGGTGTCACAGCTTTGCTCATCTAACACAACCTTAACAGCTGAACTGGAAACATGAATGATATTAAACATAACATCTAAGAACTTTGCTAAAGAACTTCCCCAATGTGATACTGGGTATCTGTAGACAATAACAGTTGGCCTGGAAATAAATGTTTGTTTTGTGTATTTATCCAGACGACTTTAATGATCAATACCATTGGGAGTAGAAAATTACAGAAATTTCTAATTCTCTCCACCTCAGAAACAGTTAATTTAAGGAAGTAATTGTTTAACAAGATTACTCAACACATTTTGTTAAATAAAAAAATGCTAAATTTATTTTCTTTTGGATTTAAAAGCAAATATATGTATGTAAAGATACAAACTTTTTTCCAGCTGTTTTGTTATAGGCTACTTTATATATGTGCAGATGATTTTTTATTAGTGAACCAGCTTATGCAGCTAACGTTAGCTCAATTATTAAGCTAGCTGTGGCTTTAGAATAGGAAAACCGCCTGCAGCAAACTAAAAGGAAGAAATTTTGGAGTATAACTGTTAGTTAGTATAACCGTTATCACTGTTAATGATGTACGTTTTGTGAAGAACAAAAAACTTGTAAGTAAGAAACAGGGTTAGCCTTAGCAAACCAACCAAAAGGGAAAAGCCACCTGCTAAAAGGTGACACAATACTTCACTGGCTTGTTCTTACTAATTCATAAACACTGTACAGTGAATATTTGCTATGTGTGGTTAGTACTACTAGTGTTCGTGTTGACTTTTATGCTCATGTACGTAAAAAAAAGAAAATTAACCATTTTAAAACTTGAAATATTCCAAAAATAGTAAAAAAAATTACATGACGAATTGGTGAGCGGTAAAGAAAAAAGTGTATGTGTAAGTATGAAAGAGATAAAAACAGAAAATATCCAACAAAGAAGGCAAATTAGGTCTCCCAGTTCCAGCAGATGGAGGAACCACAGAGGCTCGGACAGTATGGATATTTATTGAAGCATAAAAATGTTTTCTTGACTGAGGAGGAAGTGTAGCAGTGTTTTGCTTGGATTCAAACTGAGTGTGGTTGGTGAAAATAGGACGGTAATTGAAAGCCAAAGACTGACCCTGAAAAATGTGGCCTTATCTTGTATGTTTGTTCACCTGGTTAGCGGGGTTAGTGAGTGGAGGACATGAGAAGAGAGGGAGAGAGCAGGGAGGGAAAAAGCGGCGATAAAACACAAAGTCTACCGCTGATTTTACTCAAGACAAACTGTAGCAGAGTAAACATTTGGAGTTACAGTCCTGAAAAGAAGTGTGTGTGGCCTGACGGCTGTTTAATTTAAGCTTTCACATCCTTCATAAGTCAGTCAAGCCGTTCAAGGAGTAGGAAAACAAAGAAGGAGCAATTAGAGGTAAAGAAAGCAAAAATGGAAACAAAACTAACAAAGGAAGGAGGCAGAATGAAGAAAGAAACAAAGTTTAAAAAAGAAAGACAAATTAAAGGAAAGAAATGAAAAGGGGGAAAAAGGGAGATTAGGACGTAAACATGGTTTGAATCAGAGCAGAGGTTAAAGAGACGGATGTTTGATAGTAGTAAAGACTCCACCGACTGATGCTATGCTCAGGAATGTGTTCGTGCACACAACAACCAACACACACGGCTCCTATTAGACTGTGGTTACTCTGGTTTATATCCAACAAAGCCACCTCAGGAAAATACTGTACACAGTGACATGGAAATACTGTTCTGATAATCCCCTGAACAGTAACTAGGCCAAAAAAAAGTGGCTTAAAACTGAATGCAAAAGCTCAACTTTTAGTGCTGTGACACTCAATTTTCATCATTGGGCCACATAAAATGATACTCACATTAACACCTAATTGGTCTGAGACACTGGATCACCGAAGTCACTGATATTCACTGTCTAGGAACAGCAAATGTCTTGTGCTAACCCTGTCCACAATAGAGGGATCTCTCCCACAAGGGGAATCCAGCCATCTTTAATAAACCTGTGCTTTCAACTGCTCTGACAGAGTTTCTGCTATGAGATGAGTCTATCCATAAAACAGCTGTTGAAAGAGTGATTATATTAATAAAGCCGTGGATCAATCTCACTGTTTTTCCCTTATGTCACAGCCTGTGTTCCTTCTTTTCTCCTCGTAAACGTCCATCAGCGTGCCATCATCCTCTCACATCTTGTTCCCTTTGCTTTCTCCTCAGCTGACCTTTTCCCTTCCTTTCATTCCTCCTACCACCTATCCCTTTCATCCTCATTTCTGCCTGCATTTGCCATCCTCTCCCTTCACTCCTCCTTCTTACCCTACTTCACTTTAAACTCACTCTTTCCTTCCCTCCAACTCATTTGTATTGTATTTCAACTCTTGCAGAAATCAGAACCACTGGTTCCAAGCTGAAGCAGCCAGGCGCTGCCCAGACAGAGGTGCCATACCGGGGATAATGGAGGACATGAAGGATTAGGGGATAATCCAGGGTATGTCCAAGTCCCTGCTGTCAAGTGGTCCCCCATTTTTCTGATATCTAAGACGAATGCACAAAGATTATAGCATTAAACTTATTACCATTTAATGTGTTTTTGATGCTCGTTTTAAATTCATGCTGTTTATATAAATCACTGGAGTGTGCAGAAAACAGCAAACACACACAAATAAGTTTCTCATTGAGGAAAGAAGGACAGTGGATGGGTTGTTGAGCTTTGCCCGGAGGTTTCAAATACATAAGATGAGTCAGAGGGATCGACCCCCTCTGAGCTGTGGTCAAAGGTTTTTTTAACAGGATTACAGGCAGAAACAAAAGAGCAGAGCTTTCCGTAAGTACACAGCCAGGGTAATTAATGCCTTCATGTGTGCAGTATTCCGGTAATGCTGCAGGTTATCAATTAGGATGGGGTTTTTCTCTCTAACCTATGATGAATATTTCCCCCTTGTCTCTACCGACTCTCGAGTTGTTTTAATCAGGGAGGTAGCCTGTTGCTTCAGCTCCGTTCATGGGAACATGTACCAGGTTCTTGTAGGCCTGCATGCTGTCTCAGATTTAAGATCACACCTCAGTATAACGGTCCTTCCGTGTTCCTTTGCAAGCCTTGATATGGCTTTACTCAGCGCTGGTATGTGGTATATTTCCTCCCCCTACACACCCAGATGCCCCTCTTAAAACGGCAGCCAGGGGAAGTGGAGCGTAGGGCCTGGGACTGCGGTCAGCAGCAAATTAGAAGGGCTGCCTTGGACCTGACGCAATCCCCATTTCATGAACCATAGCCAGTCATTAATGAAGCCAGACAGGGCCTGTGCACGCGTGGGAGGCCCACTGATATTTAGACACTGCATCTGGAAAATGGAGAGTCCATGTCAGGGTTGGCTCATTAAAATATTTTAAAATTGGATATCAATTACTCTGCTGGCAACGGACACATGACAAAGGGCCAAGACAGACTGAAAAAAGGCAGCAAAAGATTCTCAGTTTTGTTACGTAATTAAAATGGAGTACAAAAAGTTAGTTGCTAGTTGTTGTTAATTACTGATACTATGGTGTTAGACTGGGGTATTTTTTGTTTTGTTTTGTTTTTTTGTTCATAAAGAGTCCTGTATACTCGTCACAGTAAATGACAAAACAGCCAGAATTAAATCTCCTTTCTGCTTAATGCTATTTGTCCAGCTCTGCCAATATTTAACAAGAAATCACCTCAAATTTCAACAATACAAAGCAAAATATATAAAAATATTCCACTACAGAATATTTATGAGAAGACATTCTGCTTTGATGAAGGTTTTTTCTGCTTTCCTGCTGCATTTCATCTGCAGCGTGCTGCTCTCTTTTACCCTCATTTTCAATTCTCCGTACTAGGAAAGAGGCTAAATCTGCTACTGTCTCATTTAGTGAGATCAGCAGCAGTATTTTGTAGTTTAAGAGTCTCTGTCATGTATTTTACAGCATCATAGAGTGCAGGTTCCAACTTGTGAATAGGTTAGAGTTGATCTTCATACACAGGAGTGTGTCTGCACCTTTCTATCAGCCCATCACAGCAACAGCGCCATGACTTGCAAGCCTACAAACCATGAGCGTAACATTTCTTCAGAGACACGCTTCGTCCTTTGTGTTTCTCTTTTATGTAGCTAATAGTAGTTTTCACTGTCAAAAAGTGTCTTTTTCCAGCTTAATGAAAAGTTGGAACAGAACAGTATCCAAATTATGTCTCCAATACACTGTCATATACGGTCACAGATACCAGTGGCTAAAAGTGAAAGTCAGTTTCTTGCAGTGTAGACAATTCATTCATTCATCTGTTGTTGATCATTTAGTAGAGCAGAGGTGTGGCAAATTGCATGTTGCTATAGAGATATGGAAATATAGGCATAGAAATGTGGCGCTTGAGAAAAGGCTCATTTATGTTAGCTAGCTCTCTTTGTTTGCATTAGTTCAAGGTCAAAATGTATCAGCTTCTGCTATAAAACGTTACATGACGCTATCCTGCTACATTCTAAAGAACAATAAACCATCTGATTAATATTACCTGCATAAAAATTAAAAGCAACAGCACAAGGCTTAAAAGCTTAAAAGTCTTCAGATAAATTTGCCAAACAGTCATTTTGTTAATTTCCTGATGTTGAAAAGAAGCAGACATTGACAACATGGAAAAAGAAAAATATTTGGATGGATCTGCATATTTGATTTGGAACTGGCTTTTATGTTAGTTGTACTTCCCGACACAACCTTCCCAGGGATTTGTGTCTCCTCCGGGAATCTCAAGCAAATGTGTTAACCACTACAGAGTGGAGTCACTGGAAAAAAAATATATAAAAGAAGGAAACAGATAAATGATTAAACTTGGATTAATACCAGAACGCAGAGAAGGAACAACTAAAGAGCTAAAGGGGAAAAGTTAAGACAGTGAAAGATGCATTTTTAAAAAGAGTATCATAACTAACATTACTAACATATTTCTATTTTTTAAAACTTTTTTCCTACTATACAAAGCACGTCGCTGCTGTATTTAGACGTTCTCTATACAGCAGCAGTCTGGTGTTAGAGCCAAATAGCAGCAATAATTTTCTTATCAGGATATTTTCATTATCTCTTCCTATCTCCCTGAGAATATTTCGTTTGTTTATAAACAAATGCGAGCTTGCTGAATGAGGCTTGCTGCTCCTGCTTTGAAAGCTTTTTTGAAAGTTGTTTTCCAGGGAAGTGTAAAATGAACTTTGTGTAACCTGCTCTCCGGACAAAGCGGGACAAAATGGAAGCAGGAATTCCCTGGAAGAACACCCATTTCATGGATAAGAAGCACACTTTGGTTTGCTTCACAGAGCAGTAACTGTGGTCTAAATTTAGATGGTTCCAGACCAGCGGACACTTGGAACGTGGATTCCTAAAAAAACCTGCGGAAAGAAAGAGAAGTTACTGTACTTTACAACGATGTGTAGCATCCAGAAACAGAAAGCACCAGGGTCTCTCACTGAATCTCAGCTTACACAATACAAACTGCAAGTGCGATCCATTTCTGTCAATATACCTCAAAAACAAGCACATCCCTGTCTACGTTTTAAAGATAGATGTTTTTTCCCTGTTTTTACTTTCAATAGATGGCTCCATGGTGTGACCGCAGAACCGTTTGCAGCTGGATTTGGACCTATTTCTGAGCTGATGTTGACAACGCCAAAGCCCAAAGCGAGCCATTCCACCTGACCACACTCCAACTGGATCGGCTGCCTCCAGGAACACGACTGCATAGTGTTCTCCTCAATTTGTGCCTGTTTAATTCACCCAGCTATGCATGTCAACAAGCTACAAAGACTGGGACAGAACTTGGCCTGTACATAATAAACAGACATGTTATTCCAGTGAACTATTTGGCACTGTAGGCCTGGAGTTTTACGTTTCAGCCTCAAAAACGACACAGTTTCAGATCTCGGAATAACCTTTGAAAGCTATTTTCCAGGTCCATATTTTGGACTGATGAACTGTCAGTGATTTTTTTTTTAACTCTTAAAGAGGAGAGAAGTTGAAATCTGTTGTTCTGTTTGGCCTTTCAGTGGGATTAAAGGCAATTGCAGAAATTGTTTCGAGTTGATTTTCAAGAAGATACAAGTCATTCTTGATTTCTGATCATGAATCTTCAGGAAAAGCTGTCAGGTCTGAAGGGTCTGGTCTCACATTCCCACAGCAAGCGTCGCCATAAAGGAGACCTTACAGTGGACATGATTAGCCCTCCTCTGGGGGACTTCCGCCACACCATGCACGTGGGCCGCGGTGGCGATGTATTTGGGGACACATCCTTCCTCAGCAATCACGGTGGGACTGCCAACGGGAACAACGGGGAAACTGATTCTGTTTCCAGTCCTGACAACAAGATCGGAGCATTCTTCTCCAGGACCCTCCGTCAAATCAGGAGGGGCTCTGACAATCGACCCAGAGATGCATCCAAGGATTTCTCTCCGCCGCCTCCTGCTATTTCTCCCATCATCAAGAATGCCATCTCCCTGCCCAGGCTGGATGTGGATATGCCTAATGGAAGCCCCACCACCAAGGTGCTCTTCCCCAGTTCTCAAAACACGCCTGAGGAGAAGAAAAGCTCTTATGGTGAGTGGGAGATACGGTTTTTATGGATTAAATGATTATGCATAATTTGGTTCACTTTTATCACTCTCATTATCCCTTAGCATTCTACACCAAATCAAATATCAGGAAGGAAAACTAGAAACTAGCAGGTAGTTAGCAGGTATCAGAAACAGAAACACTAAATGAATGCTGATGTTCTCCAAGGTCCTGCCATGGTTCTTTGCTTGTAATGAATGTAGTAAATACATTGACAGAATGGGCATTAGTACCCTGGAGGATCCCGGCGTGCAGAGTCATGTTCAAGCTAAATTTATGGATATTGTCACCACGAGCAGTGCGCTGTTAGTGCTTTATAGTACTGCTAACAAGTGTGTTTCTGTAACCACTGCATGGGTAGATTTCACATAATTACTCTCTCTGTGTAGTTAAAGACCTATGAAAATGGAAACCAATGTGGGATCATAAATCCCACAAATCAGGTTCGATATATAAGCTAATGTTACACTAGTTGAGCCCTGTTTACTGTGAGGAACTAACTGGATTAATTGTGGACTTCTCAGGCTCAGGCCCTACGCTCTTAGGCTCACCTTTGCCCAGTCCTTCAAGAATTACTCTAACAGCCAAATCACCAAACTGTCCCCAAGTGCCTTCCTTTATATTAAATGACATCACTGGTAAACAATGTCTCATGCGAGTGAAAGTCAAATAAGTTAAGTTCCAGCACAGTGTTCTAGCGTTAACTAGAAACTGCAGGAATGCGGTGATTAACTGCAGAAGTGCAGTGAAACTGATCCATCATGTATCCAGTCATCTAGAGACCGATTGCCCCAGATGACTCTTATGAATCACCTTGGTTCATAATTAGCAGCGTTCACACTGATAACACACAGACAGAGCTGGCAGCGAGCTGTCTGGGAGGCTGTTTGAATGACCCCTGTTAACACCACACTCATGGCTCATGCAGTCTGGCCTGCTTTGTGTGTGTGTGTGCGTGCGTGCCGTGCGTGCGTGAAGGAAAATCTTTTTTTTTTACCTTAAATTTTCACTTTATCATTAACTTATTTGTCTAATGATTCAGTGACTTCACGATCTTCAAGTTTAAACTAACAGGTTTAAAAAAAATTTACGTTACATTTTTAAAAAAAATTAGAAACATCAAAGACCAGAATAAAAGAATAAAGGACGCCTCATTGTTCTTAACAAACAGGACTTGAACCTTTAACTCTAACTTCAAACAGAGTCAAGGTGGCAGTTTGTCCGTGTTTACAGTTTCTTTGCTAAGCTAAGCTAACCATCACCTGGTTGCAGCTTCATATTTAGCATATTGACATCAAAATCTTATAGTTACAAGTGAAAATAATCCAGTTTCACCTAATTTCAAACTGTTCCTTTAAATGATGAGTGAGCGATCAGATTGTATTTGAGTTACTGACTTCTGTATTACCTGAAATGGGATCAGATCACCAGTGAAAGTGAAAGAAAACTGGTTTTAAATAACTATATATAGGTGTGTGTGATGTTTTTTTTTTTATCAGGATATCAGTTGATGTCTGCAAACATTTTTATTTATCTAAAACCTTTAAAGTAATAAGTGTTTTTCTTTTGTAACTAAACTGAAGCTACGTAAGTTTCCAGTTATGTTGTGTTATGACAGATTGCACGTTTTCGTCAAACCAAATCCTCCATAAACTGGTTTAATTCGTTTTCTCTCTCTGGTTAAAATGTGTCAAACTGTAAAATCTGTCACTGTTTTCTTTGGTTGGAATGAAAACCTCCAGACTCTTGGCCCGATACAGCTGGCACTGAGAAGTGCTCTAATTTACCCATTTGGGTCATGCAGGCAGCATTTTGTGAGAGCGTGACTTATTCTGTGATCCAGCAGCATCGGGCCGATGATTCACTGTTCACAGAGCGGGACAAGTCAGCACTTTGGATGCTGGAGTGGGGTTTTTTTGCCAGGTTTTCATCATCAAACACTATGAATACACACTGCCCCCTGCTGGAACTGGATGGAAAGTCATGAAACTGCATCACAACCTACTTTAAAGAGTGCAAACTCTTCAAAGCAGAGTTAACTTGTTTGTATTCGGCTTGGTTTTTTTTTTCTATTATTTGGTTGTTTTAATTGGCTGGACTATTTTTAGGTAGAAAGTTTTTTGCTTGGTGGTGCTTTAGAGGTTCCTTTGTAACTTTTGGATTGAACTGATATTTTTTTCATCAAGCTCTCAGTAAAAGACATTGAGACAAAGTATTCAGTGTTTAGAAAAAATACGATCAGTATAATTTGATATATGGATTTCATGTGTCTCCTTTCAGGTCTGGAGTCTGGTTTTGTCACCTTGCCTCGCCTTTCGCGCTCTGAGCGTCAGCAACCATCCATCTCCATCCCCGCCTCCTGCTCCACCAACATTCACCGCGGCTCTCTGACCGACCCCTCTGACATCATCTTATCCACCTGCTCTGCCTCGGTTTCCGACCCCTGTCGCTCCACTGCCTTCTCCGACTCCCTTCCTTCCCTCACCTCCCTGGATACCTTCACCTTTGACCTTGGCCCCTCCCTCATGAGTGAGGTATTTAGCCTCATCGATGGCCACTCGGAGGAGCGTAGCCACACCTGGGAAGGAGAAGAGATTGGGTCAGCATGCGGGCTGACCACTGAAGGATCAGAAATAGACTCCTTGGCCACAATCTCGTACGTGGATTCCTTGCTGAAGGAAGACCGTGGGTGTGGAAAGATCTCACATGGGGCCCAGTGGGAAGAGGAGGAGGGGAGCAGAATGGAGGTGAATGGAGTCGGGCTTTCTGTTAAAGTTCCTGATGTCGTGATGGGGTCTCCTGAACAGGGAATGATGGGGGTAAGAATGGAGAGCAAACGGTTTCAGAGTGCTACAGACGTGCTCGCTCGTCACTATGGTGCCGGCCTCTTAAAGGGACAGAGCAGGGCAGAGACCGGAGATTCAGAGTTCATGAGCCGGCCGAGGAAGAAAATGTCCTACAGTTATATGGATGACGAGGACGAAATAAAAGTCTGAGCTCAGAAAATCATACATGATGGAGGAAATTGTTTAAAAAAAAAAAGTGATGTGTAATTCCTCTAAAAGTCCAATCAAACCAATCATGCGAAATCATCATGTGGTTGACAAAAGGCTGATTCTGGTGACAGAACGAGCATGGAGACTTAACACCCTTCGCCCTTAATACAGAATTCCTTCTACGCAGTCGTGCTCCAAGGATGTAAAGTTTTGATACAAACCTGCTGCTGAATGTACCTAAAAGGAGTGAAAGACTTGGCTGCTGCACGTTTCCTGCTCTGCACAGGAAAATAACTGACGCAATGGAGGGTATGGAAAGTGCGGATGTACTAGCGAATGTAGTTACAATCAAAGGAAAGCCCAGCGTTACTCAACGCGGAAGTTGCAACGCCTGATGTTCCCTTTATCCTTTTTTTACACTTCCTCATATACGAGGGGAAAAAGCTCCCGGTGCGAGACCAGATTACTTATAAGAACACAGAAAGGAAATCAGGGGGTTAGAGAAATATGGTTGATCTTAATACAAACTTTTGGTGTCAATATAATCTCTTTTTACTCAGGAATATACCAGCAGGGGAGAAAAAAGGGACGAAAATTACTAAATGAGAAAAGGGGAAATCCTAGAACTTAGAGTATAAAGTCTCATCAGATAATCAGAGATCTCATTTATAACACTACGCGGACCAATGTAATACTACATGTAATACTGGTATTTGCTAGATGCAACTAAAGCCTGAATTATACATTGTGCATTGTATGCTGCAGAC
This sequence comes from Pelvicachromis taeniatus, assembly GCA_015108175.1. NCBI lineage: Eukaryota > Metazoa > Chordata > Actinopteri > Cichliformes > Cichlidae > Pelvicachromis > Pelvicachromis taeniatus. The sequence continues at coordinate 12,355 of VURO01001248.1, forward strand.
CTTCTATATAGATAATCTGTGCACCTTTTTTATGATTATGAAAGCCGACCCTTGTATTGCTTTTTTTTTTTTTAAATAGAAGAAACGTCATGCATATGTTATTTTATACAGCTGCACATGAAGATATCGGCTGACCTCCTATGAATATGTATATACAGTATGAGCACCTCCAGTAAGTACTACCAGCCATTATACTACAAAAACATAAAATGACAATAAAGGTGTTTTTAATGAATTGTGCTTTCATTTCAAGTTGGTTTCAAGGAATTTTCCAGACACACTCCTTGAATATAAACTGCTGTAAACAGTTTGAATTTTTGAGCACTGTTCAAAGTGAGCACAGCCGCTATCGGTTTCTGGGTGGGGTATCATTTAATAATTGAGTCATCTTCAAGCATCATGGAGAAAAAAAAAGTTTTCCCACACTAAAATAGCTTACACAAGTGCAATTGTTTTGTACATTTATGGACAATTCCACCCTAAAACAGGAAAATATTTTTGCTGTGTATTCATTTATTACAGGTTTATTATTTGTTTTGTCTGACCGTGAAACCATGGGAAACATCAGAATAAATAAAATTCCTAAGCTGGTTATGAAAAAAAAAGTAAAAATCTGCAACACTTAAAATCAACACACTGAACAATCTAAGTGTAACCAGCACTCGTTCTCTTTTCTTAATGACAAAATATAAAAAGTGTTTCAGCGGCTGTTCAGCTCCACTCAATAACACAAGTTTGCATGTTTGAGGAACATTTGTTTCTCACTGTGCTATAGAAGGAACCTCTTTTGCCTGTGCAGGTGGGGGAAGAGGTGGAGGGCAGTTTGGAGCTTTGAGTCCAGGCTTTTTCGGAGGAGGCTTTTTCATGCTGGCCTGCTGTCCTCGGGGTGCAGGTCGCGGATGGGGCCTAGTGTCTGGAACCATCGCGGGTGCGGTCGTGGGTGGAGGGGCCTGCATCTTGAGAGGTGGTGGTGGCAGCTTCGGTTTGGAGAACTGAACCGTGACCTGCTCGTTTGGCTGGTTAGATTTGCTCAGGGGGAAACTTCTCCTTGCTGTTTGAAAGACAAGTAAATAAAAAAATGACAGCACTGAGCGCACAAGTACAAGAAGTAAAGTGAAAGCGAAAATCACAAACCTTAATTGACTGAATTATAACTGTGCTATAGACTGTGAATAAAAGATAGAAGTAGCCACTGTAATGTTACACATTTTTAATGCCTGAGCTGAATCACCAGACATGATGTGATATAAAAATAATTCCCTCAATAATATTTTGCAAAAACACATATTGCAATATATCATCTCTTTTGCACACTATGTCCTCACAGTTAAAAGTTGTCATCATCTGTGTTATCCAATAAGATAACGTTATCTCACTTCAGTTTTTGGCTTTTTTTAGCTGTAAAATGAGATTGTTGAGCAACGCTGTCACTAGAACCTGCCCCAAATGTTGATATACGACAGAGTCAGTCTGCTGCCAGTCTTATTTCAGTCTGCAACTGAATGGCATTAAAATGGCAATCATACACACTCTGTTTTTGATAATAAAGCAATTAAGACCAAATAAATCGTAGAAAATGTACATATCTGTTGCAATCTATATAGAAAGAAGTTAAACTCCGCAGCCTTCCTGTTCTATAGGAATATAAGCAGAAATATAAACAGCTGTCAGCGAGTCTCCTCGAGTTGTGCTCATTAACAAAGGCTCATTCAGACCAATGTCAACATGCTGGGGTCTGCATTTATAAATTAGGCAGCAACAATTTGCAAACTTTCAACAATCTCTCTGAGAGTGATTGCAGTCAGTCCAAGTCAGACTGCAACTGTTGCCTCCCATCAGATGACCTAAGCAATCGCCTTCCAACCAAAAGTGGTCGTGAGTGTGCACCACCCTCAAGCTCCAGGGTACCGTTTAACTACTACAGGATCAGTTACAAAATGTGGAAAAATTCAATACAATCACCAGGCAGTCGCTAATAATCTTTTACTTTGTGGTAGAAATCAAAGAGGTTTCTGCACCATTTTTACTTTGTCATGCTAAGTGTGTTCAGTGTTGGATTTTTTTTTTGTTTTTTTGGCTGAGCTGATTTAATATGCGAGTTGCTTTACGCTATTAAAAGTGTAAGATATTTTAAAATGCACTGCATTTCAGGACATTTTTTTGTAGATTGACAAACATGACAGCATGAGACTTATAATAAACATGGCTGAAACATCTTTCAGCCAGCGATGCAGTTATAAAAGTTAGACATGACGCATGAATCTAAAGATTGATACTCTGGTCAGCGGTGTGAGACTTCCTGTTTCCTGTGTACATCCTGATCGTTAAAATAAGAATGGTAGATGTATTTTTCCTCATAAGGTTGAATTACAGAGCCACTATTTTGACTAAAGAGTCTGGGCTTTATTTATAATATAGGAAAATGACCCTGATGATCTCATCTTTATGTACTGAGATCATGATCCGTAAAGTTTGAAAGATAATGCATAACAGGATATCCCAGCTTCGCCTGCGTCAGCTTTTATTAGACATTTACCTGGTAATATGATTCGTGAGTATGCCTTAAAAACTAAAGCGCAGTTCAAAGTGCTTCTGGAGAGGCAGTCCCAGCTCGACCTGTTTGACTGAACCTTTGACTTACGTTTAAACGGTGATGCAATTTTCACTAATGCTCTGGGAGAATCTGGTGGTGCTTCCAAAATGGGCTCGAGCTGGTTCTGGTCTGAGATCTGCCTCTGGGTGGGACTCCGGGCCTGGCCTGAGTTTGTCGCAGATGCGACGGCTCTGGGAAGCGGTGTCGGGTTCTGGTTTGCTGTCGAGCTGCACGTGGCTGTAGAGTCAGAGGCTGGAGAGGGGCTGGGATCGGTCAATGATGAGCTACTGGGCGTCCTGTTTGGGTGAGCAGGTGCTGCTGTCTCCGCTTCAGGGCTGCCCCACGTGGAGGTGCCACTGCGGCCGCTCACAGAGCCAGATTTCACCAGGAAGGAGACGCCACTGTCCTGAGAGGCTGTGCTGAAGGTTCAGGTATTTCAAAGAGTTGTCACTTTTTAGCATTTGTAGCCACTGAATATTTAACGCCATATCATAACATATAATATAAATATCAGCCACATTATGATTATGGCACTTATTACACAGTACCTGTTTGTCTTGGAAAGGGGGAAGTGATATGCAGAAGAGGAGGCTGTGGAGGAAGAGGAGGAAACAGTTCTGCTCAGTTTCCCCTTTTCTGGGACAACGGGAGAGGGCAGAGATGCATCCAGGACCTCGGGAAGTTCTGGGATCTCGAATGAGAGAGCTGATCAAAACAAATAAATAGAAATGTAGAAATCGTAAATAAATAAATAGAAATCGTATGTGTCTGTGAGTCTTATTGCACTCAGCTGGCGTAAACATTCATCCCCGTTCACATCATCAAGTTGATTTTTGACCTGCTACACTTGCCACTTGCACAGTTTCCTGTACAAAGGGTGCATCTATAGGTGTACTAAGTTTCTGAGCGGGCGTTGCAGAGAGGCCAAAAAAAACAAAACAGGTTTGATTCATTTCCTTGTTTTCGCCCGTACTCTTGACAGAAACAAAACCACATTCATATTAACTGCAAGTCATGTGTATTGCACGATATTGCAGCAGAAGAAAGAACAATAAAAATAATTGTGGTTATTACAAATACAAAAAGAAAAACATGTTATATTAAAACACACCTACAAGTTGAACAATGGTTAGCAGCATTTATTGAAGAGCTTTATTGTTTGTGGTCTGGGTGTCTCAGGGCCCAGTTCTTCATATCCCCGCATCAGTGTATTTATCTTTTAGTGTTGCTGATGAGATTTTTTTATTATAGCAATTATAATGAAAGAAAAAAAGGCTTCAAAGAATAACATTGAGTTCACATTCAAGAGTGCATTTACCTTCGGGGAAGAGATCAGAGCTGTGCTGAATAAGAGGCTCAATGACTGTCACCACCTGGACTGAAGAAGCTGAAGCCATGTCAAAGAGAGCAGCTTCCCTAAAGAGGCAAAATGATTATGAGAGCAGACAAGGACTCACATAAAGCACGAATATTGTTAACAGGGTAAGAGCAAGAAGAACAAGGAATATGATTAAACACACGTACCCCTCGGCTCGTGGCCAGAGCAGGTTTGGTCCCAGGACGATGGCGATGTTACTTGGTGTCATTTTGTTTACAGCCTGCTGCTCAGACAACAGAGACAAGAACTGGACCAGGTACCTGATAAGCAAAAAAATGAAGAAGGAAAGAAAAAAAAAGAAAGAAGAAGGCTTATAGACGTATCAACCAGACATATCTAAAAACTATAAATAAATATAAGACATGCAAAAGAAAGCACCGTTGCATAGGATGACAGCTTCCACTAGATGTGTCAATGATGCAAGGTGAAAAAGAGAAGTTACAATGTGTATTTTTAGGATTTTTGATTTCCTCTGCCATGTTAGCAACACAGTGAGGCTGTGCTTTAATATAATGGTAGTATGAGTTAATGTTAAGGTGGGCAGATAGATCTGATATTATCGATACCAACACGAGAATTGGTGTCAGACGGAAACTTTGTTTCGATGCTCTAAGTTCACTACGTAGCCCATTCAGTGATGTTACTTTTATACCGCCAACACGCACAATAAAAAAAGTTGAGATAATGGAAGCTGACCCAAAGTAACTGAGAGACATGTACGTTTATATTC
>VURO01001248.1:17694-44825 GCA_015108175.1 Pelvicachromis taeniatus
TTCTTTCCTCTTTCCCCCCCCCCCCCCCCCCAAAAAAAAAAAACCCCACTTCCACTGGTTTTGTGAGACTTTGTTTTTTTACTTCCATTGTGTTTTAATTTAATTCCCCTGTTGTTTATTGAGCGTTTTTCGTGGTTTTGTGTGGTTTTACAGTGTTTTTCTATTTGCTGGTGTTTTCTTGCAGTACTTTTGACCTCTCAGGTCCAAAGTACTCAGGACCAACACAACCTGGTACTGATACAAGCTAATTCAAAACACATAAAACACTAACTAGACACCTGAACAGAAACACAAGGGCCAAAAAAATGATTTTTTTAATATTATCTTAACCACACATACACACACAAAACAAACAGCCATTAGGACTCATGAGTCAACTTTACTGTTGAAATATTTCAACTAGGTAAATTAGGTATTAGGTACATTAAAAAAAAACAAACAACTTCTTTGTCGGGATATTTGATTATGTGACTTTAAAGCAAAAAAGAAAAAAGCTATTCAAGGACTACACACCTGAGGTTATTGTAGTTTTCAGGTGGCAGTTTCTTTAGTAGTATCTTGAATTGCTCCAGCTTCTCTGACAGCTCTTTCTCTCTATGAGGTCAGAGGTCAGAGTTAAGGAACACGCCACAGTAAAAATGAGAAATGTAGAAATGGATTTTGTACAGACCCTGCTGCTTTAAACCAGTCATTGTAGAGGTCAAACGTCATTAGAGGTTCGGGAAGTTCTCGGAGGTAACACTTCAAAGCTCCTGTCGACACATTCAGAAGTAAATCCCAGCTCATTTTTACAGCGTTAGATAAAACAGTATATTTACGAACCCAAAATATTGCACTTTGAATTTAACCGTCTTGCTGTTTTCTCTAAATAAGCCATTAATCAATGCTTTTATACTGCACTGCTATAAATAATTCTAGGGCACTGAAGTCATGTTTTGACTTCATAGCAAGCTGAGCTTGGAGCAAACAGAAGAGGAACTGGGTTGTTAAAATGAGCTGTGAAAGCCACATTGGCTGGCCAGATGAGGAAGAGACCCCATGACGGGAAATGGAAGTCGGCACAGCCTCACCTGCCACGGCGTGAGGGTCCATGCTGAACTCGCTGTGGTCCACCGTCCCTTGATTCAGACATGTCTTCAGCCTCTTCACCACCGAGGCTGCGGCAGCCAAGCGAAACAGACCCTAAGGAAAGAAGACAGTTGGTCAAAAACAGAGAAGAAAGAGCGAAGTCGCAGCCAGCCAGCAGTCAGTCAGTTCAAACCATCATAACCAGGGAAACCCCCACTACTCAGAAAGAAAGTGTTGACACCCTATTTACTAATTATATATGTTTGGATTTCTTTCACCCTTTCAGGTGGTCCAATACATTTGGACAAACTGTAGGTTTGTGCCTAACATGCCAAACTGATTACATTACCATCAAGCTTAACTGCACTTTGTAGTTTTGCAGAGCTGCTGTTACCGTGCACGTTACTTTGATGTTAAATAGGACCTACTATGTTAATTTGGAGCTCTTTTCTTTGTTCCTGAACACTGCTACACTAACTTTGATTCAAAAGAATCACCATTCATCTAACACTGGGCCTTCCTCAATTCAGCCGACAGCTGAGCTGTGAGCCTGAGATGACCATGTGGTGCACGGCCTCTCTCTATGACATCACAATGATCCAAGAGTATACAAGTGTCTGAAAAAGTGCTTAGAGCAGCATTAATCCTGAGTGTTTGGCTCATGAGGATTATTTGTACACATGCCGTGACTAATATGAGCATTCACTATTATAACAGTAATATCCTCAGATCTGATATCAATATGATGTGCACTCAAGGTTGGACGGTGCAAAGCAATTTAAGTGAGCAATAAAAGCACTTTTAATTTAGTTCTGGGTCTGCGTGTTATGATTGTGAACACTGTGTGGTACCTCCTCTCTCATGCCTGTTCTCAGCAGCATGTGAATACACTCCTGGATCGGCGCCGCGATTTCTCTGTCGCTTTCAGACAAATGTGAGAGCAGCGGTTCCCCGTAGACCTTCTGGTTGGAGAGGCTTTGTGATGACTCTGCAAAGCACACAGCAGGCGTGAGACACGCACAGAAATATTACATCAGTGCAGCAAATGAAATGCACGGACCAGAGAAAAGTCGGGTTACCTTTTTGACTGTGATTCTCTTTGAGTTCGTTGATGTTTCTATCCAGGAACATATGAGAGTTCTTGTGGTATTCTGCCTGCAGCTCGAGAAGCTATTTTTTGACCAAGAGAGAAGCAGAGGTGGCGGATATAAAAAGAAACAAAAGTCAAAGTTAAGTAAAATGTCACATCATTACTGTAACGGTGACTCACACGAATAAAGTAATTGGCATAGTCGTCCTCTTTAGTTGCAAAGTGATACAGGTCTGCAGAGTACTGGTCCTACGGGGACAGCAGCACAAAGTCAGAGATCAAGACTACGCCACTGATTCCATACAGGTGGAAGACAGACAATAAAACACTTGTACCTTGATGCTCTCCAACTTCCTCCAAGCTTCTTCCATTTCTTCCCTAAGCCCATCCTGCTTTGCCTGAGGTCCAGTGCTAGCTTGACTCCTGACCATACATACACACACACACATGTGCATACACACACACCCGCACATAAAAAAATGCAAAAGTTTGGTGTGGGGTGTGTGTGTGGTTAAACAGCAGGATATTTAGTCCTAACTGAGGCTCTGAAACTCACCTCATCCTTGCATTGTTCCAATCTGTTGTGAGCTTTGCAAACTGCTTTTTGTTCCTTAGAATTTCGGGTAAATCATCCTAGATGGACAAAAAAAGGGAAAAGAAAGACTTTATGTGATCATCGAGCTACATGTGGATGATTGTGCATGTGTGTAGTCTATATTTCTAAATAAGCACATGCAGGGGATGGGCAGAATAAAGCAAAGACTTAACATTGACGTTCAAGTGGCTACAAAAGCACAAGTAGTTAACTTATCTAGCATTTAACAACCTCCTCTTTGCACTTAATGACGAGTTTTGACACCTCAGTGTACATCCATAGAGTTGTGGTTTGATGACCATTTGAACAGCTTTTGGGGGTTTCCCAAGTAATGTCTGATGCAAACTGAGTCATTTTGTTCAACAGGAAAGCCTAAACTATGACAGAAACCCTTCAGTTCATGAAAGAGCTTCACGGGTTAAAAAGTTAAAAAGCACTTTTAGCTTAAATGATATCAGAACTCATCACTTATCTTCTGTTCAACAACATGAACATTAAGCTGTTATCACCTCGCTAAGCTTGTTTAGTGGCTCCAGGACCTCCTTCTCCACTTTCATCTCAAAGTCTGCCAACATGTTGGCCAGCATCTTCTCCATGAAGCAGCACATTTCCAGCACCCTCCTGTCACACACGCAACCAAATCATGATAAATATCTGCCTCAAATCTGATATGCTGCTTGGGAAATATATCAGAAGACATGCCATAAATATCATTTAAACAGGCAAAATAATCAGATCAAGCATGTTCCTTCAGATTTAAACTAGATAAAACAATATACAAGGCCAATGACATGACTGCAACTCATTAGGCTAAGCTAATACAGCGATAAACTCTAAATAAAGCAGATGCAAAGAGCTCTGGTCACAAGTCATAGACAGCATCCTCTTTCTTTTTTCACCCAGAACTGAAAACTCGAAAACCTCCGCACTAGAGTCATGAGGTATTTGCATGACTTTAGTGTCAGTAAGAGGATTAGAGTTCAAGTACAGAGCACAGATGGATCAATGGCGGGTTGGATGGGTAACTGCAGAGGATCAAACCTGTCACCTGATTGAGGACTCTGCATCGAAGTCTTTGAGACTTTCTGCCATGCTGACAGACAGAAGCATCAGAGGAAGCTTTTTCTGTAGAGAGAGGTGGACATGTGGTACTTTTCAGTAACTAACAGAGCATTTGCATAAACCATGTAGATGTATTAGTACTGCTACCATTCGTTTTTCGGCCTCCAGCCCCGGTTGACTCTGCATGCAGCCCTGCAGCTTTTTATGGAGGACCTGAGCTGCCTTCCTGGCCGGTTCAATCCTCTGCTCCACCTTTGGTCAAACACACTTACAGTGAAGCTTAGAGCGTCTAATGATGATATTTAATTTCTTTTTTATTGTTCTAAACAATGTGTGAAAATTAAAAATGCTATAGTTGCATAAATTTACATCGAATAGAACATGGGTGGTAAGTGGATGTGTCCTCTAGTAGAGCTAGTAGAGCATCGCTGTGGTAACCATTAATAATATAGAGCTGTGGCTATAAACCACACTGTATCTTGAATAATATGTTATTCATAATAGTATAAGAAAAAAAAAATGCATTGGTAAATTAGATTGTTTTTCTCACCATAACCAGGTCTTCGTGCAGAAGGTCGGTAGCATCTTGTGACCTGCACAAAAATGAATATTCATTGAGAAAACATCTGCTGTCTAATGTCGTACCATATGCATATGTTTAAGATAACAAAAATGCCCGTCCATGGTTAGGGTTTTTTAAATTTATTTAAATCAAATTAATTCAAACATGCGACCTTGGACTGGCGTTTTAATATCCTGTGGTCTAAACTAAATTGTTACTCAGCTAATCAAAACGTGAAAAAATACTGTTAGTCGTAGCTAAAAATAAATAAATGTGTAAAAAAAAAAAAGGGGGGGGGGGGGCATGAAATTTACATTTGGACTTAAAATTCGTACCAGTCTCAATGTTTGAAACAAACTTGTGACCCGTGCTTAAAACTGAAATGATAAAAAAGCATTAGCATGCTAACGTGCTCACAATGACAGTGCTGCTGAAAGTAGCCAACATGACATCACACACTGGTTTTGACGTTTAAAGTTCATTTTAATCATTGCCAGATTTTTTGTATATATGTTATTATTTTTAACCAGACATCAAAAACCAGACCGGGACGTTAAGGCTGGTGAAAATTGAAATACACCAGAGAAACTGCAAGAAAAAAAAAACTCAAGAGCTACATTTACATTAGTTTTTACAGATTAGACAGACTGTGTAATCTATTCATGTTCATGGCAGTACAGTTATATAAAAAAAACTGAACAAGTGTGGCTTGTTTGGAAGGGTTTCCAGCAGAAAGAAAGACCTATGTCCTTTGGACAGACAAGACCAAGGTGGAGATGTTTGGCCATAACGCACAGCTCCATGTTTGAACACAAACTCCAGAGAGTCAAACCCAGAGCTGATACCCAGACTATCAACACAAATGTCTCATGTATTAAGCACGGTGGTGGAGGGGTGATGATTTGGGCTTGTTTTGCAACCACTGGATCTGTGGACCATGCAATCAACTCTAGAGTCAAAAGTGAGGCAATCTGTCTGTCAGCTAAAGTTTAGCTCAGACAGGACATGCAACACAACAATGATCCTAAACACTGCAGCAAACCTACAAGAAAATGACTGAAAAAGAATCAAGTTGTTGTAGTGACCAAGTCAAAGTCCAGACATCAACTTAAATGAAATGTAGGCTATTAAGAGAGCTGAGAGAAGAGTGGGCCAAAATAATTGAGTAACGATATGAGAAACTGATAAGCAGAAAATGAGTCATTCACATTACTGCTTCTACAAATTGTTGAATCGTGCAATGTACAGTTGAATTCAGTTTTCTAGTTCAAGAATCAAGTTTTCAAGTTCATTCATTCAAAAATCAGTCAAAACACAGTTTCAGTCATGACCACTCATTTGTGAGACGAGATAGTGGGACTATCCAAAGTTGTCCAGTCATAAATAGAGACCCAAACATCAAGTAATACACATGATATCACCTAACATAACCAAAATCTCATGAATATATTCATGAATCTTTTTCATATTTATGTCTATGAAATTAGACTTAGACAATGCATCACACCCTGCTGGCCATCAGAAAGAATGCCACTTTAAGGCACATCTGCACTGGCATCAATCTTTTATATACAGTCTATGTGTTTAGCAGGTAAAGTACAGCCTCAGCTGACTGCAGTGAGTTTTTGGTTATAAATCAAATTAAACTTTTACCAACAATTCATTTAAGAGTCATCGCAGTGTTTTGGTGTATTTGAGTATACCACGTGATAAAGTTATTTCTGTACCGGGTAACTGACTTTCCTACTGTTTCAGCGGCCTCGCAGTTTGCGCCTCTTCTGCATGGGGGACATAAATATATCTAAATGTGGGGGTGGTAAAAGATAAAGGACATTTTAGGCCTGCATTACATGTGACACCATGACAACAACCTAACCATGGGCGTGTAGGATAGTGCTGTGGTTAATTTAGCACCAGGTGCCTCCTTGTCACAGCAGAGAAACTTGCTGTGACAAGAGGAGGCACAGCGATCTACAGAGAGCTGTTAAAAAAAAAAAAGTCACTGCAGCCATTATTTTTGTGTTAAGCTGAAAGGAAACCAAGCCCAGTTCACAAAGAGTTCAGTTATGCTTCAATACTTCTAAGGTGTAGTTTTAATTCCTCTCGAGAATCTGACATCTGGCATTTCAAAACACAAAGAGAAGAAATGCTCAGTAATTCCTTGCTTTAGAGCACATATACTTGTATGTGTGACCTTAGAGGTGCATGTGTTTGGATCAGTGTGCATTATGTCTATTTATCATCAAAGCTTAGCGCTCCAGTAGAAAGTGAAAAGTGCTACTTGTGCAAGTTGGAGCCCACGTTGCCCTGCTGCAGATGCACGCTACCGGGTTTATTATTAAACCAGAATGCGTCAAAGGTAAAGGGAGCACGGCCTGAAACCATACTCGTCTCGCCGTGCTGCATGCAAGCATGTACCAAGAAAACCAAATACCATGTAGGTGCATAATTTAGTCACCCACTTCTTTGCTAATGCCAGTGACTCAGTGGTAGTCAACCACAGGAATGCCTAACACAATCTGACACCTACTTTCGACTGTATTTAAGGTGTTGTGCAAAAGTCTTGAGCCATCCCACATTTCTTCATTTTTTTGCAAGGAAAACAGGAAATGGGTGTTTACTGAAACATGTGCAAACCTGCATGGAAAGTAGTAGTAGTACAGTATATAGGGTAAAAATTAGAGTTTTGTATAAATACCAAGATTGAAAGTCTATTTTTGATATGACCATATTTATTCTTCAGCGCAATTTGAACTCTTGTATGCAGGTTGTCAGGTTGTGTGTAGTCTTCAGGAATAGTTCTCCGGGGTTCTTGCAAGACATTCAAAGCGGTTCTTTGGATTTTGTTCTTTTGTTCTGTTCTCTGTCCAGATGATCCCACACCGCTTCAGTGATGAGGTCTGGGATCTGGACAGCCCAGTCCATTACTATTCCACTGTGTGCTTGTCCTGCTCTGACAGCGCGTTTGGGTCTTGAAGACAAATGAAGTCAATCGAACACTTTCACCGTACAACATGGATAAAGTCCCCGTGTTCGATCAATTTTGACAAGCTCTCCAACACCACTTGCTGAAATGCAGACCCAAACCATGACAGAGCCTGTGTTTTACAGATAACTGTAGACACTCACTGTTGTAAACTCTCCTGACCTGAATTTCAAATTTGGATTTAACACTCCATCAGACCCGACAATTTTCAGTCCACTTCTTATGTAATTAGGCGTACCTCAGCCTTTTCTCCCTGTTTCCCTTCCATAAGAACATATCCTTGACACACACTCTTCAATTAAATTTCTAAGGGGGCTTTAGCGAACAGTATCTGGATCAGCAGAAGGGCCTTCAAAAAAAACAAAAAACCTAGAGAGCTGTTGCTCCACTTTAAAAAATGACAAGAAAGTGTGAATGCTTGGAAGTAAAATACAAATAAATGAGCCGTGGCTCAAGACTTTTGCAAAGTTCTATATGACAGAGGCTTTTATTTTCTGCTTAATGTTATGAAATATGAATTTAGTGATTTAAAAGCAAAGTCCTGGCAAAGAATCGCCATCTTTCTAGAGTCGTTTCTAACATTTACCACGACCTTGAGTCACTTTCTCTGTTCAGAAGTGCTCGGTCGGTCTAAGTCTGAGGTTTCCCTCAAAATCCAAACAGTATGAGTCACTTTAAAGAGGAACCAGCTACTTTGCACACTTCCATCACAATGAAAGTGAGAACATACAAAAACCCCAATCAGAATATCAAATTGATATGACAACTTCTGCACTGAGAATTCCCCTCAGATTTTGCTCTTGAAGTCCATTAGAGCTCTTAGAGTTAAAGAAAATGAAGTCTTTAAAGTCTCAAAGTCCCATCGTATTAGTAACGCAGCGGTGGATCATTTTTCATGTGGCCTGAGAGCATGAGTGGCATTAAGATGACAGCCATATGTAACTCAAGGGACATCTGTCTTACACCACGCATCGTTTGGGGCCACAGAAGACCTTAAATTTACTGTAAATGTGATCACAATGTTTAAAATGCAACATTCAGAGTTCAGGCTTACCTTGTCGCAGTGCCCAACTGCTTCAGGATGCTCAGAGACTGCCGGAGCATGCTGGCAGCAGAGTCCAACAAGCCTTTCTACCTGACCTACCCACTCTTGATCAACTCCACAAGGTATCCTGTTAATAAAAAATGAAAAAAAAGTGGAGGAAAAGTCCACACAGGCTCCTGGGCTGTGTTACTGCATCAGGAAGAGAAAGCACAGACCGGTGGCTCTGCCTCTGCTTTTTGTGTGTTCATGCGTGCGTGTTTTGGCCTTCAGTTTTCGTTCTCGTTTCAGGAGCACGCTCTCGAGTCACGTCGAACACAAGTCAGCGAACGAGGAAGTTGCACAGATGATATGCAGGCTGTGAGAGGGAAGAGAGGTTTTTTTTTTTTTTTTGTATTGTCACACTATGATTTGACCGTCTAAAATGAGACTAGAATGAGTGGGATTGTGCAGGTGTCATCTGACTTTTAACTACATGAAAGGTTGGGCCGCCTTTGCAGACTGACATCTCATGAGGAATCATTTGTGCAGCGCTGCGTTTGTAATGCACTTTGTTGCCTGCTTGTAATTAGAATGATGCTCGCCCACTTAAAATATCCTTCAGGCAAGGCTGTGGTTAGTGTGCAGTTCTGTAAACTGCCTGTGCTGAAGAGGTAAAAGGGATGTGAAATGGCCAAAAGAGGAAACTGAGCTGCTTTTGGTAATATTTTTTTCCTGTCAGCTTAAAAGTTATTCCCATTTTAATGAGTCTTCCTCTTTAAAACTCTGGGCATTTTAATTTTTGCTTCAGGTGTTCTGCTTCCTTTTCGGTTAATTTTTTTTAGATCTTTTTTTGGGGGGGTTATTGTTGTTGTTCTGTAAACGCACAACACTGACTTGCACTCTTTAAGTTTAATGTAACATTAAGCGTAACTCACCTGTAATCGTTGCTGAAGTTATTTTACTCCTCGTTGACTCCTTTTAGCTCTTTTTTTTTTTTTGGACTCATGCGCCACCGGTATGATTTGGGATTTCTTGTTCTTAAATTTATGGTGATTACAAATCATGTCTCCATTCATGACACACAATGTTTTTATTCTTCTCGTTTCACTTTGACTTTAGATTTAGGCAAGCAGTCACAAAGGGCTCTACCCTTCCTGTTTGGGCTGAGACACTCTTGGTACAAAATCTGTTACCAAAAACAAAAACTACAGTAAGGACACGTTAATCCCAAGAATTACATAGAAACTAATAATGATGCCTTTAAAAAAAAACATGACTGTACTTGTTTCCACTTAAAAGTTACTTGTTTGTAGTGTGATTGTAGCTCACCTTTAAATATCATCTTGCTTTTCATCCTCAGATCCTATGATTTTAACAAAATACACTTGATGACTCGGTTAGGAGGCACATGAAATCAGCTTCTCACAAGAATTATGTTTTTGTGATGTTATTTTGTGATGTTATTCTGTTACTTGTGGTGTTTTGCAAACAGTAGATAAATTATCTTCATTTTTTTCTGCTCATTTGCTGGGGGTTAAAAACCGCATGTGTAGGATTTGCAGTGAAATGTTGCTGTATTTGTTCCAAAAGACCTTCCAGGAGGGAGCTATGACAGTTCTCCCTTTGGATCATGGTGAAATGACACCTGACCTTTATTTCACTTTATTCCACACTTTTGTCTTTTTTTTTTCTTTCAGCACTGACACCAAATTGATCAGAGGGTGCAAGTGAGATTGCAAAAACCCTCACATGACACGTGCTACAGGCCAGAAGCAGCACTGTCAAAATACACATGACAAACAAACTGACGCTTTATTTTTAGCAGTTTCCTGACCATTTTTTGGGGGCTTCGAGTCATATTATATTTTTGCAACACTGTGGGTTTCATACTGCACTGTGCAAAGTTTTTGAGAGAAGTGCGATGAGTGTCTAAAGCCATCTGAAAAACATGGTGGAGGCTCTGTTGTGGTTGCATTTAAGCCAGTGATTTTGAAGATCTTCTCAAAATTGATGGAATTCTTAATGCAGAAAAGCACCATCGGAGTTTGATTCATCACGTAATACCATATGGAAAGCATCTGATTAGCAGCAGCTTCATCTTTCAGCATGATAATGATCCCAAACACACAGACAATGGAGCACTACCAGTCATGGATTGGTCTGCCCCACAGTCCAGACCTCAACATTATTGATGTAGTGTGGGATCATCTTGACAGAGAGCAGAACTGAAATGCAGCCAACAACCAAAGAAGACCTTTGAATGTCCTTTAAGAGAACTGGAGAACTATTCCTCAAGACTACTTAAAGAAATGACAAGAAAGCTGCCAAAGAGTTCAGGATGTGTTGAAGAATAAAGTCACTCATCCCAAATACTGATTTTAAAGCTCATAAGATTTATATAAAGTGTTTTTGCCTAATTTACTGCACTTATTTTAGCACATTATATTTACTTTTTAAATTAGTGGCTCGAGACGTTTGCACAGAACTGGACATAGTTTGGCATCAGGCACAAGTGCACGATAACTTTCAGGTCAATCCAAGTTACCCTGTTTATCAGAATACGTTTTATTGTGTTAGGTGAGCAGATGAAACAGTTCAACGCCTGCAGTTTAAATTCGATGCAGCAACCCAGCTGATCAGTTTATTGTTTCAAATGACTTCAAATACATGAGGGAAAACATCTCTTAGACTTCATCGCTTCAACAGTTTGTTCAGTGAACTCGTTCTGTATCGTAGCAAACACCATACTCCTATTTAAGACAATTTCCAATAAACCACATAACAAGTTACCAATTTATTATGTGCACCCGTTAAGTCTAAGCAATTCAGCTGCCTGCAGAAAACCCTCTTTGTGACGTTAATAACATTCGGCTTTTGTTTGCACCGTGAGAGGAGCAGAGCAATCATCTGGAAGCTGGTTTTAGTGGTGCTTATGTATATAAGTGCATTACTGCTGACTGTACATGTACCTAAGAAAGTATGTGTATGTTCATTGTAGCACTTTAATTACAGAAGAAAAACAGTGAGCTGGTCTTATGTAAACTTTAACAAGGCGACAAAAGACACTCTGCTACAGAACTACAGATGATCTCACTAGAAACAGCGTAAGGCCAGAAATACTGGTGGATGTTTCAGATTAAAAATTTTAAACACAGACACATCAAGCCCCCTCCCCGCCACAAAATTTTTTTATTTTTTAAAAGGAATTTCATGGGTTGTTCCTTGTGGTCTAAGGCCAAGAAACATGAAGTTGACTAAAGGTAAGAAAGTATTGAAAACAATCACAGGACACAAGACAAACCAAATAATGATATAATGCCTTGCTGTGGTGGAGATGACAGCCAATTATTTCCACTCTGTAAATTTCCCATTAAAAATGTGTTTTTTAATCAATGGCAAACTGAAAAACGGGACAACAGTATCTGGAAATTTTGATTTTACTCTAATGGAGTGAGAAGGATGAAAGAAAAGAAAAAAAAAAAGGTTTATGCAACATATCAAGTCAACTGATTTCTGACAACCGAGCTGCAGCATACCATTTTAAACCTAGAACAAAGTAGTGAAGTCCAGAGTGTATTTCCTATATCAGTTCGTTTATTTAATAATGTTCTTTCCTCCTCCTGTTGCCGATTTGCCTTCTTACAAAACAACTGGAGAAAAAGTAAAGCACCAAAGAAATCCTCAAGCATGCTCAATTTTACATGACCAGTAAACTTCTATTAGGTGACCTGTTAAAAAAAAAAAAAATGCACAAATCAAAAGGAATGCAAATAACTTCAGCAGCTTTTGAATTAAAAACCTGGTAGGTGTGGAACAATGAAGAGGCTGTGAAGCACTTGGAAAACCTGCGATTGTCTCCTCTGGAACCTTGAAGGAGTTTTAAAGAAAACTGGAGGCATTCCAAATGTTGCATTTCTCTTCATCTCGTTTTGCTCCACCTGTTTTCTCTTGCCGTGGAAGCCCCACGAACTTCTGATTTAAAATGAGGTACAGGAGTTTAAGAGCAGTCCTGATGTGACACTACCCCTAATGGTCCCCTCCCCGTTCTCCTCTGGTTCTCCCTCCATCCCTCTGAGAGTGAAGTACATGGCGAAGCTTTCAGGTGGAGGACTAGCGCTTTGCTTTGGCTTCTTCCGCTTCTTTCTCTGATGAAAAATGACAAAAAAGAAAACAGTGCAAAGCTTTGAGTTTCAAAGTCCTAAACATTTCCATAAAACTCATCCAAACACCCTGAGTCATAAAGTCTCCTGCTGGTTATTGTAATTATGAGAACGGCACACTAAAGCAGCAAGCCCTGCAAACATCTGACATCCTGGCACTTTCTTATAAGTTCCTGCCCTGCCTCATTTTAAAAAAAATGCATGTATTCTCTGGCAGTACAACACTTTGTGTACAAAGAAAGTTTGTTTTTTTTTCCCCTGTACAAACAAATCTCAAATCCTCTTACAAGCTAGAGAGGATATGTTGTATCATGTTCTGGAGCTTTTGTGTAGCAGCTCGACTCACTGAGGACGCAAAATGCTCCATTACTCACAATTTTAAAAAGCCACAGAAACAAGCATGATGCAATCACTCTGCTGCAGACAGATAGATGGTTATCTATCGTGCTATAAACTTTTAGAGATGTCACAGAGGTGTAGTTTGAAATAAATCTTGGATAAATTTGTGGTTCTGTGTACATTTGCAGAAACAATATATATTTTTTAAGCAGCTATTTAAATGAGCACCACAGTGTATACTTTCTCCACACTGCACAATTTTCACTATTGCACCTTCTTACCTTTCCTGAGATCTTCTCGCTTCCTGGCTGCCTCCTCCCTCTGTTTCTTGATGATAGCCAGTCTGGCGAGATCAGCCCTGGCCTGCTCAGTCTTACCCTCAAGATGAAGTTTCATGTAGCGCTCTTTTGATTTCTGCTTTTCTATCTCTTCCCTGAAAGAGAGACATTAAGACAGTAATATTTAGTCCCCTTGAAAAGGTATGAACCAAAACATCATCTTTTGTTTGACACCCACCTCTCCCTGCGCGAAAGCTCTCTGGGAGCGGCGACATCTATTTCAGCTACCTTTTTGCTCTTCTGAGCAACACGATTGGGATTCTCAATCTCAATAAGCCCCTCCACTCCACTTCTCTTTCTAACCTACATAAAGAAAGAAAAACCCTTTATAACACCAGTGACTATGACAGGGCTTGCATCAAATTTTCTACAAAAACTAGCTTTAACAACCGTGTACTGCTGTGGTTGTAATGAATCATTATTTGGGTGTAGTTGTTCCCCCATAAACACATTTCTTGGTGCATCATGTTATTTATGGTGTGGTGTCAAATGTATACAACATGTCTGTGTGTGGCTATTGGTATGTTCAGATCTGTGTCCTGTTGAAACACGCTCAGACTAATGAAAAGGAATAATTGTCTAAATAGTGCTGTTGACAGTAAGCATTCAGTGTGAAAGCCATTTAAAAGAAAAACTTGCTGTAACACAAGCATTTTCAGGTTTTCACACAAAGACATACATATTCACCCACGGACAAATTAATAAACCATTCACCTCAGACTCGTCGTCGCTGCTGCTCTCCTCCTCAGACGCTGAAGAGCCCTCTTTCTCTGCACCACCATTTTCCTCCTGTTAAAATACACATACAATCATAATGTCTTTTAAGGTAATCACATATTTGCTACAAAAAAACAACAGGAAAAAAAAAACTTTCACTCACCAGCTCTCTTTGGGCTCTCATCTGCCGATCAATCTCTTCAGGGTTGCTGAACTGCTTCCCGCGGCCCTTGTGGCCCTTTTTACCTGCAAGACCATTTTTAAGCTGTCAGTGGCAAAAAGACTGCATCTATTAGCAACATATGTATACTCTCTCCCATTAAGCAAGTCACTTCAATGAGTTACAAAAGAATGCTCCAACTGAAAATGCTGCATCCAGATGAACAGAATTAATATTCTGAGGATACATTCAGCTATTCGGGGCAGAGGGGGTTACACCTTATAAGTAACCTGCAAAGTTGATCACCGGGTAGAAACAACTATGAAAATAATGGTTCCCCTCTCACCACGTTTGAGACCAAGTACCCAGAGCCATCTTTGGCTGATGACACAATTCACAACCTGACTTCAGAAATCCACACAGCCTGCTATGTGAAGAGGAGCAGATACTGTGAGAGCCGATGAGTCACACTGACGTTTATGGAGGGCCAGCTCCCCGGCAAATCTAACGGCCGATGACTGTTAGAAGGGTGTACCGTCAAAAAAAACACTAAATAATTTGACCATGTATTTGTGATGGTACACTGATACGAAGACAACCTCCAAATAGAAATTTCTATAACTGATTATGTATGTAAAATGACCCGGATGCGGTCCACTGTGCGCATGGTATTAGCGGTTGAACGCAAGCAACCAAAAAACAAAACAAAAAACAAAGACTATTCAGGTTTAAGTAAACACCAAGTCGTCATCTGAGCCCATGTGAAAACAAATTAATAACTGAACATGGGTACGTGTCCGGTGCCTTTTAATAAACCGCTCTTACCGGCAAATTACATTATGCTAACTACGTAGCATGCTAAGCATGTGTGAATTCAAATGGCTAATGAACCGCTAGCTAGAATTTACTCGCAAAAAGAGGCACATTATGTGAATTTTCGTTTTAATACTTACCACCACGAGGCATTGCTAAAGACGAGGTCTATGAAAGTCCACCACAACGTCAAAGAATAATACAACAGTTCACTCGAAACGCCGGTGATTTAAAGTGCTAGATGAAAAGAATAAAAAGTACTTCGTCCCTCCCGCTATTGGCAGACGCCTCTTTCGCTCACGGAGACGTACGCATGCGCAGTTGGGACTATGAGCGGCACTGTGCATTTGATTGAAATGTGCTTTGACCAATTGGATAGAGACTTAAATCATTCATAAAAGTTGCACATAACGCTAACCTGTTTATTAATATAATAATGAATAAATAAATATAATCCTAATCATATATTTGATTATTTGAATCAACTTTTTAGAACTGTATTTTTTTTTTTTAGATAAATTGATAGTTTTAGCATTGTTTTCCTTATTTTCTCTACCTATGACTTTAGTAAACAAAACCTTTATACAGTGCTGAAAGAACGCCTACAACTGACTGAACAACATAGCATAAATCAAGCTTTATTGGTCAGTTGGGAACAAGATACTGACATTCAAGCTACAGATACAGTTTGTGCAGGTTTATGCACTATTAAAACTAATAAAAGAATTAATGCCTCCAGTTTCACTTTCACAGGGTTGAGCCTGTTTCAAAAGCATGTTTTATTCTGTTTGTGAGCTAAAAATTGTTTGTATACAAATCTGTGCACAAAAAGTGAAGTCCTGTATGCTATGTATTAAACCTGTAAATAATTCTGACCCACACAAAACAGTGATAAAGGTTACTCAGTAAGTATAAGGAAGGCATACTGTATATGAGGTTATTGCCCTTATACTATGCGGAGCTGAATGAAAAGTGAAAATAGTGAATGAAGCCTTACTTTTCTTAATTTTTTCTTTCCAATGTGTTACTGTATATTTTTAGAGCTGCTATGAATCCGATAATTCACAAATGTTATTTTCTAAAACCTGAATGTCAAACAAAAAGAAAGAAATCAGTTTTGTTAATGGAATTTACTTTTAATCTAAAGAGAAATTACAAAATAGAAAAAAATAAAATTAAGGTTTTTCATTCCATACAGAGTGTAGAAAGTGTAGAAAATAGGCTGTGTATTGAACAAAGAAGTTAACAATTGATTCAGATTTAAGGTGAAATTATTCAACATATTCAAAACAGAACACATACAGTAAGTGAAAAATAAAGAGTGAAATGTAAGACACAAGAATACGCATTGTGAGGAAAATGTAATACATTTTTACTTTTGTCCTGTTATCTATAGATACAAAAAATATTCACTTGGAAGAAAACACTTTATACAATGGAGGCACTAGATCGGATCTGTCATTTTTTCCTTCGATGTTGAGCCTTGACTTCTTCCACTTCTTTCTCCATCAGGTGATACTCTACGGTAGTCTCCGTCAACTTGAAGGAAAAGATTAAAGATCACTATTTTACTCATTGAATGAACTGGTAATTACATGTATAGCTTAAATAAACTTTCCTACCTCAGAGCCTCATATTGCATCCATAATATGGAACAATGTAATGACACCAACAACAATGTAATGACATTTGATCTTACCATATCCAGGAGAAGATCAATCTTTATTTTTAATACGTTATTCTCTTCCTCCAGCTGGATATTTCTTTTCTTAAGCCGCTGAACTTCCCTACTAGACACATTTCCACCAGATTCTGGTTTCACAAAGGGAAAAAAACAGAGTTTATGCTTTGATGACCACACGGAGGCAGACTTTGATAATAACGCATGCACGCACACAGAGAGAGAGAGAGGGGGGGGGGAATTGAAAGGTAATTATTCTGAAAGCCCATTACCTGTAATCCACTGTCCCTCTTCAAATTTCAAGACCTGACCTCCAATGTTCATCATAGGAGGTCCATACTCAAGGCCCAGCTCTATTTCTCGAGTTGAACGATCCAACTAAAAAAAGCAAAAATGCATAAATAACGGTGAACGCTGTCTCTCGGGATGTTATGCAGATTAACCACCCTAAACGTGTTTTGTAAATAGTGTTTCCAATGCGTCAATGATGCTAAAATTCATTAACTCACCGTGTGGAGGCTGGACAAGGATGCAGATTTACGCGGAGGAGTCTTTTTCGGACTAAATGTGTTTCCAAACAGAGGCATCCTCAGTGATTTTTTAAGGTCCTGTATCAGAGATGGCACACGAGTGGGAATTACTATTTTTAAGCTAACGCTAGCTTCACCTAGCTTCTCACTGTGTTTACCGTCGCTAGCGGTGCATGGCCAAATTAATGCTAGGTGGCTAGCTGCGTGAATCACTCATATCTCACAATTTAATGAAATGATCCCCTGCCTCTCAGATTATTTAACGAATGCTGTGTCAAATTAAATATATAGCTAAAATATTTACCTCCATACAGAGTATGTATTTAAGTTCTTAAAGCGGTAGCCCGTATCCAGAACATGCTTGCCACTGCGCAAGCGCGAACTTTCCATTTGTCCAAAGTAGGCAATCCTAAAACATTACACGACTTTCGCACAAACTATTTGAGGAAAAAATGTCCACCATAATACGTTTAAAGAAATTAAAATATAATCCAACGGTTTACAGCTTTTTGTGTGGATATCGTATTCACATTTTAATACCTACTCTCGTTAGAATTTCATAAAATCTTCCTGTTTCTGAATAATAATGGAACAACCGATGTGACAGCACATCACCATGGTGATCTTTTTCCGTGTTTACGGTACAACGCTTTTAATGTTTTTTATTTGGATGAGCTCAAATAATTTTTTAAAACTTATATTAAACTGACTAATTTATGAACAGTATAATGCATTGTTTGTAAGACGTACACTGTTTCAGTACCTCACGCCTGTGGTTAGATTCAAATATAGTGACCCCGCCCTTCTTTGTACACGGCCCCAGTGGCCTAATGGATAAGGCACTGGCCTCCTAAGCCAGGGATTGTGGGTTCGAGTCCCATCTGGGGTGTTGTCTTTTTCGGTATCGCATAAGCACATTAGCGTTCAGAGAAACAATTTAAGTGCTTCGTTTGAAGAATATTTGTGTCTAACTAAAGCGAGTTAGGCAGAACGCAGGACTCCCTCGGCTGACATGGATGAACGCAGAATTGCACTCTGCGTACTGCTGAGCACTTTAGCTGTATCCGTAAAATCCACGGATGTATTCAGAAGAACGACCGTCAAGTTCCAAACTTACCGTGAGTAACGTTACTGTGGCGTATCTGTACACGGTGGCAACAAAATTTATATCCCTATAACTCTGCTGACCATAAAGTAAATATCTTTAAGGCTATAAAAGAAGGCGTATGGTTATGTTTTATATACCTTTTCTTTAATCGACCATTACTTTGTTCTCCCTTGTCTAAATGTTACAGTTTTAAATTTTCACATGATTTGAACATGTAACTCGAAATACCACAGCCATTTAAATGCATTTAACCACATGTTTTTAAAAAAATGTTTTTCTAAAACTTGTACATTTACACAGTAGGTCAACTAATGTAAGTTTTAAAAATATGCTTGTGTTTTTTTCAGCAAGGACGTATACAATTAATATTAATTTGACAGAAAATAGCAACACAAGAAAGTACAGAAATTTTTTTAGTTTTTCTTGTAATTATTCTATTGGTGTCATGACATTATCTTATATAATGTGTGTTATCTAACCTAAAGCATGTAACCCATCCTCCTACAATGGTAGAACTCCAAGAGGCCACTGTGCACTGGGATGCTGCCCAGAAAAGTGTGATCCTGAAGGAGGGGTTGATGGAGACAGAGGGGGGAGCCTATGGGTACTTCAATGACACTCTGCACCTCTCAGGATGGGGCATCCTGGAGATCAGTGCAGGCTATGGACAAATCCCTCAGGAAGATGAGACCACCTTCTTCTTGGCTGGCTACCTGGAAGGTTACCTCACTGCTGGGTGAGTGGCACAGGCAAAATGCAAGCATGAAAATACACTCACTGAGCACTTTTCATGCTATTTTCCAGTGAGCCGATCATGTGGCAGCAATGCAGTCAAACACATAATGCAGATACAGGTTACAGTTTGATTGCGTAGCTGCTAGCTCTGGCTGTAACATGTGGACTACTATTATGTGGGCTAATCCCTCACTGCTTATTCTCCTTCCATTGCAGACAGATGTTCAGTCATTACTCCAACATGTACCCTCAGCTGATCAAGGATGAAAAGGTTCTGGATCCCTTGAAAAACTTTTTGAGGTACAGTCTTAAATTATATAAAATCAAAGGGTTAAGCTAGAATAATCCTGTGTCTAATACTAGATTTATAAGGGTTTCTCTTGATACATCAAGATGCTTTTTCAGAGGCTCGGTTAACCAGTATTGATTATATGGTGGATATCTACATCCATCTTTTATATACAGTCTATGATAGTGCCTCATAACTGTCAAACCAGAATTTACAAATTATACTTATGCACATATTGATTTTAGAGTGATTTAAAACTGCACCATCAAGAGACAAACGTTGATTCTGAAATGTGAATAAACCCCAGCAAACAAGACCAGTGGACCAGAGAGCAGGTGAAGCTCAGGAGAAACAGTGACCCCTTGTGGAGGCATATGGGACTGATCCTGGCTCAGCTGGATGGACTCCACGCAGGAGCTGCACTGTGGGCCAAAAGCAAACACAGGGAGGTGTGTATGTGTGTGTTTGTGGTTGTGAGAGAGTTGTCACAGTCATTTCATGGATCTCTTGCCACTTGCTCTTTCCCTCCTGCGCAGCCTCTATCAGCGTTCACGGTCCAGTTTCTAAATGGTGTTGGTGACCTCTTGGATCTTGTCCCAGCTCTGACACCTCGCTCCAACTCCTCCGCAGGGTCCGGCGCTTTCAGGATGCCTGGAATGGGCCACTGCACAGCTCTCATAAAGGTTAGGCCAAGCTAATTTGGCTCAAGTAAGGGAGCCCTTGGGAAAACCTCAACACAAACCTAACTGCTTTTATTGGCCTCTGTGAGCAGGGGTTTCTTCTTTTAAATGAGTGTAAAAGGCCATTGCAAAGGGCTTATTTCCTCTTCCACATACACCAATCCATGGAACAAAGACAAAGTTTAAATGGATGTGTGTTATTGGATTTTTATTAAGACACCTTTAATGTGTCTTAATAAAGTTGCATCCACTTTAAAGTCTTTCTTTTATGATTCAGTGGTGATATCTTGTTTCTTTAAAAAAACAAACAAACATAGATTTCACAAGCCTTTCTCTCTCTCTTCTCTGTGTCTTAGGTTCTTCCAGGCTTTGAGAACCTGCTAGTCGGCCACTCTAGCTGGTACACTTATGCGGCCACCATGCGTATCTATAAACACTGGGACTTCAAGGTGTCTGACACACACGTAGCCACAGGAAAGATGTCGTTCAGCAGCTACCCCGGTACACACACACTTCCAGTATATCACATACAGTATGTGAGCTGCACAACTGCACACTTAGATCTATAAATATAGTTTCAAATAACCAATGCATCTTGAGTAAATTTAGAAAAAAAAGTGCGATTTGTGGAAAATGAGGGGTGTTCAAAGAACACTCCTTTCTTGCAAAAGCTCTGAGGTGAGGTGAACTCCTTATCCTTAATCCACAAGGGTCCATTTTCATCTTGGAAAATATGAACACTGACATTTAGGACTTAACCCAAATCCCTAATGAACATTTCCTACTTGACACAATTCTCCTGCAAAGCATGCAGCTTAAGCAGTAATAAGAAAACATTGAACCCGATGTGTGTTTGTGCGCACACTCGGACGGAGCTGCACTTGCCTCACTGTAGAGTTAGAGGAGACTGAGAAATTTTGTGGCCAAAGATTTGTCAAGTGGACCAGGCCATAAAAAAATCCTCTTATGGACTCCAGTGCTATCAGGACATAAGTGGTTTTAAAGCACTATATTTAGAGAGCAGTAGTCCAAGGATATCACCTCACTATATTGAAACAAAGAGATGAAATACAATGGGGTCAGGAGAGGTGATGTGCACCCCCTGCGGCCTTCCTAAGCTGCTTCCCCTCTGACAGTGCTGAGGATTTATCGTGCGCTGCAGGTCAGCACCATGAGAACAAGAAGAGATGCAGGGCGGTCTCAGTGGTGGAAATATTCAGAGACATCTGGCTTTTATTGTTAATCGCATCACGAGCAGAAGAGGTGGTAGTACTTCTAGTGCAGGAGTTGGAGGTGTTTTCAGAGAAGGAGCTTATTACTTTTCCTTTTCATGTATAGAGTAGTATAGAGTAATTCTACCTGGTGTTATCATAAAAGTAGTATGACAAGTTGAAAGTTGAAATAAATAATTATACACGCAGTCGAAAGAGGAATGCTGATAACACTTCTGGTTCTTGGTGTTCAGGCATGAGCGTGATATTGATATTCTTTAACTTAAGTCATCCAGTTTATTGAGGTTAGTGGATGTTCATTTATGCACAGCTCTCCTGATGTCCTGCCACAGCATTCAGTCAGCCTGAGGTCTGAACTTTGACTGAGTCATTGAACTTTCATCCTTTTCTTTTTTTAGCCATTCTGTTGTAGATTTGTTGCTGTGCATGGGATTGTTGCATGAACCAGCTTTAGTCAAGCTTTGACTCTAGAATACTTTGGATTACAGAGGAGTTCCTGCTTGACTCGGTGACCATAAAGGTCTCAGATCATCACCCTTCACCCCCGTGTTGACAGTTGGTATGAGGTGTTTGTGCAGATATGCTGTGCTTGGTTTTCAGCATATGTAGCACTGCGCACTATGGTTAGATATCTCCATGCTGATCTTGTCTGTCCAGAGGTCGTTGTTCCAGAGGTCATGTGGCTTGTTTAGCTACAACTTTGCAGATTGAGGTGTGCTCCAGTGTTATTTTTGGAGAGAAGAGGCTCTTTCCTGCATTGCACAGCACTAACATATGACCACAATGGGAAACACATTAGCGTACGGCTGTATATCAAGTGGATACAGAGCAATATTAGAATGCACGTGGAGCATGAAGTTGAAATAATCTCTTTTCTTCAGTGCCAAATACAATATGTAGTACTCTATGGCCTGACTGATGACCCATATTCACCAACTGGTCATAAACGCTGTGTGGCTGTTGTTGAGTATATTATACTGTATGCTGGGTTTTCAGGTTTTATATGCTAAAAACTGCTTCTAAATCAAAACAATAAGGTTGCAGAAAACGGAAAACACCTGAGCTAAAAGACGCTAAAGACTTGCTAAAAGAAACTGGGACATCGTTTTTATTGCTGTGTGCAAATCCTTTCAGGAAGCACGCAGTCATCTGAGACCTGGCAACATTACTTTATTGTCACGATAGGAGAAAATCACCTTGGATTAGGCCACACTTTAATAAACACAGACCTTAGAATAAATTAATATATAAATAATTCTAAAAAATGCAGTTACAGCAAAACCTCCCTGATTATCTGTTTGTCCAACATGAGCTGTTCATTTATCAGCTTAACTAGCAGAGGAACAAATTCATATTTATTATTGCACAACAGGAGCCTGCATCTCCTCCCAGAGTTCATTAGCACATAATCAGAGGTCCACACATGTGAAGGAGGAACTAAAATCTCTGTTTCCTTTTTTATATGCGCCTTATAAATGAAAACAACAAGACCAATAAAGTAGTCATCATAAAAAGCAGGATTGTTTTATTTGACTTTTCTATGTTTTAATAATAAATTAATATTACTGTAATGCCTTAAAAAAGAAAAACTTAAAATAGCTTTAAAATCTACTAGAAATCAGTGGTTGAGTTAAAGATACTTAACCCATTTGGTAATAAATATGAGTTAGGCATGTTGTGAGTTGCTGTGATGATCTCATCACAGCATTGTTTGCTCCAACTTTATCAAATGACCCCCAACCCACCCCCACCCCTTTGCTAACTGTCAAAAAGAAACATGCTGTGTGTTCGCCTCCTCCAGGCTTCCTGATGTCTCTGGATGACTTCTACCTTCTTGGGAGCGGCCTGCTGATGACTCAGACCTCCATCGGCGTCTTCAATGCCTCTCTGTTCTCTCAGCTCGGCCCTCACAGCCTGCTGGCTTGGCAGAGGGTCCGACTGGCTAACGGTCTGGCGCACACCGGAGAGGAGTGGGCACAGGTTTTCTCCAGACACAACTCAGGTGAGATCCCAGTGATGTCAATTAAGGCAGGCGGTGGCTGAGTTTTCAGGTTTTATTCAAAACCAAAGTAAGCAAAAAAAATAAAGAAAAACAGCAATCAAATTACTTTTTAAAAATGTGTTTGCTAATGCATGCTGTTATTGCCCTGCCTTCTGGCTTTGAGACGTAATGCTGGCAATGCAAAAATTCACAGGACACATGTCCATAGAGATTTAGCAGTCTCTCAAACACACTGTCCTTCTCAATTACACAGTGCTTGTGTGTGTTAATTGGGAAGGCTGCTTTGATCTTTCACGTCACGTTGCTATGGAGGGCAGAGGAGAGAACAGGACAGCGTGTTCTTGAGACTGACAGCTCTTGATCACACAGCAGAATTGGCGCTCAGATTCACCGTCCTGCCAGGCTATTGCAGTGACCTGCAGACCCTGATGTCATTTCATTCAGATGAGGTTATGTTTAAGTTTTTTATGGCATGTGCAAATATGTATCTAATAAGCCAAAAGTTTATGCGGCTCCCTCTTTAGATCCAAATCCCTCAGGTGTATGCAAGACCGTACACATCACCTTTCATTATCCAGTAGGATAGCTAACATGCAGCAACATGAGTTAGACTGACTACATGACTTCCAGTATTGGGCTTTTAGTAAGTAAAGGTAAATAAAGCTTTTGTAGCAACGCTTAGGTTTTTGTTCCTACGTTTTGTAACACATCTCACAAGATCCCTCCAATATTTGTTCACACACAAAATCCAAATGTCTGTGGGACAGGAAAGACTGTATCTGTATTTCCCTCTGTATTGTAGGCACATATAACAGCCAGTACATGGTGGTGGACCTGAGCAGGATTTCTCTGAGCAAAAGCATCACGGATGGAGCTCTGACTGTTGTAGAGCAGATTCCCGGGAAAGTCATGCACTCCGATCAGACTCGGGCGTTACGCAGAGGTAAGAAGCCACCTGTATCTGTGTGATTACTGCTGTTGTTTATTTCCGAGTGACCTCCACGTCCAGTGTGCTCCATTTAACAGGTTATTGGCCGTCATACAATATACCATTTCATGCTGAAATCTACAACCTGAGTGGGTACAGTGTGATGTGGAAGAGATACGGGGAAGATTTCTCCTATGATCTCTGTCCCCGAGCTAAAATCCTCCGCAGGGACCAGGCCAAGGTGTCTGACCTCAGCTCCCTAAAACGCATGATGAGATACAACAGTAGGTGAAACAACAGAGTTATTATTCCTCACGCTGTATGTCGACTCTGGAGCTCAAAGCACTTCACAGAAAACACAAATAGCCCAGGATATTTTTGTTCCCATCAGAGTGAACGCAGCATGACTGAACGTCAGGCTTCTTCTGTTTCAGACTACAAGAAAGATCCTTACTCAAAGGGCCATCCCTGCAAAACCATCTGCTGCCGTAACGACCTGAGACCAAGGAGGCCACGGCCAGGGGGCTGCTATGACACTAAGGTCAGAGGACACCAGCACATTAGGCCAGAATCAGCTCTGAGATCTGTTACGCGTGTCACAGTGTAAGGATAAAATGCAAAATACAAAGTGCAGCATGTGTTTTGGTTGTGTTTTCGTCTGCCGATATAACCTTTGTTATATCCTTAATGACTCACCACTGTCACATGCCCTTTATATTCCCAGTTTGTTAAAGCTGCAGTTTTTCTCTTTACTTGTTTTGTTATTTGTTTAACTATTTCAGTTCCACTCTCAACATTTAATTACACTTTACTGTTTCCAGTATATGTTGTGTTTGTTTAAAAAGACTCTGTAACTTTGCCACTTACTTTTAGAGGCTGGACTTAAGGCAAAGTGGCGCTTTAGGCTAAATGTTAATGTCAGTGAGCTAATTAGCCGTCAAGCTAGACTGTATACATAAGATGGAGGTAGCCTTAAGTCTGAAAAAACCTCACATTCTTATTAATAACCAACTGGAGTTAATGTCTTATATATTATGAATATTTTTATGGTCTCAGTTGCTAGTCATGTCTTTTTTAATAAGGCAAGATGTTGATTCTGTACATTAAAGTAAAACAGGGAGTGTATCAAGTTTGTGTTTCGGCCTCTAACCTGTGATTGACAAGTTGCTACCATACGATCAAGCATTGCCCTCAAATTCTCAGTTTGATCTGCCCATCAGCTGTTCTGTATTTGTTTGTAATAAAAAACACTCTGAAGAGTGAACTCCTCCAATAAGAACTATTTAATCTTTTATCTATCTTATATTTAGACTACTGTCTGTGGTCCACAGTGCTAATATGGCGATGATAAAACCGATATGTAAATCTAGTGTACAACTATAGATGCCCCAAACTAGATATGCCGAGGTGATAATAGTCATATCACCCGATGAAGTTATCACCCTCCCATTCTAAGACCCGTGAATGTGTGTGTGTGTGCAAACACTGTTGCTAATCTCTTTGTTAGATATTTCACAAATAAAATGAAAACCATATTTGCTGCGGGCAAAGTATGAAAAGGCTCTCCAAAGTTAATAAAAATTCATTCACATGAATTATGTTTAAATTTCTGTTCAATTCAGTTTAAGTGAAATTGTGCTGTGGTTGGAGCCAGTATTGTAAATGAAGTAACAAGATTTGTTTAGAAGCATTAAATTACCTTTCTTTCACATGTTCCTGTTGTCTCCTCATTTCTGTGTCACGGTACAGGTGACGGACTACCAGATGGCGCTCCAGCTGGTTGCCGAGGCAATAAATGGCCCCACGACACAGGGGGGTCTGCGCCCATTTTCATGGCAGTCCTTTAACTTCACGATTCATCAGGGACTCCCCCACACGTACAGCTTTCCCTTTATCACCGTGAGGCCCATGCTGGGCAAGCCATAAGAGCACGGAGATGGAAGATGTCATACGTCCATGTGCAACTGTGTTGAAATTCATAAATCCTTCATCACAACACTGAACATCCTGTTAGTGCAGCTGACCAGAGAGTAAAAAACTTGATTATTTTGCCAATGTTGATGTTTTTTTTCATTACTGATTTAATAATCTATTTAAAAAACAAACAACAACTAAGAAAGGTTAAAATCAAGTATACAGAACACCTGCCACAGTGAGATGTTTGTGATGTAGTGTTGTGTTGGTCTTAGTTCACAGCATCTATTCATTAGTGAAAGCGTTATCACAGAGTACGTTGAACTGACATGCGGATTGCGGGCTTGTATGCGCTATTTTAACACACTGTGTTAAAGTTTCCACAAAGGTTTGGATTTAAACCATCAGGAAAATCCTTTTCATTTTATATTTATTATAATTACAGTACTTTTGTTTTTGAGTTCAACTCTATGCAGTATCTACTCAGGTTTAAACATTGTGGAAGAAAGTTTGCATTAATATTAACTAAACTAAATTAAATTATAACCTGTGGTGTATTTTGTCTATATAAACAGAAATAAAATCCGCAAAAACTACAACCACTGTTTTTGTCCATAATAGGAAGGGAAACGATGACATTTTCAAAATACGATATTCACAAAAGGTTTACCTTTCTGACCTGGTTGACAAAGTTATGATGATTAAATTTGACTCCCATGTATAGTACCTATGGGGAAAATAAATAAACGCAAGTAACAATTTTTAAACAACATAACAAATACAATTTTTAATCACTCTTACCTATATGTCAATTCGTACAAGGTTTTTACTACTAGAAGTGTCTAAGGAAAGGGTAAATTCATAACTGAATTAGTGTAAGATGACAAAAGCGAAATATCGAAAATAATTGCTTAACTAAGATGCATTTCTAGATCTTTGAAAGTATGTAATTCTTTGAGGCTTGAGTTTACTGTACATAGGCCCCACATTTAAAAAAAATAGAAATTGTACAAGTTTACTCTAGCCCTTTAGACGGTTTGTTTTTTTGTTGCCTTGATAAAGTTTTTTTTTTTTTTTTTTAATTTAAAACTTTTAAAATTTTTTTCTTGCGTATTTTT
>VURO01001248.1:51923-70835 GCA_015108175.1 Pelvicachromis taeniatus
TTTTTCTTTTTTTGATAAAATTTTTTTTTTTTTTTTTTTTTTGTTATTTTTTATTTTAAAAAAAAACCCCCCCCCCCCCCCAATATGCCTTTATGCGTATCTCCTAATGGCGTGTTTATAAACTTCTCCAGCAATTGGCTCTTTTGTAAACTCGACTCTAAAAGGGCGATGTGCTTCAAGCATTCATCATGGGGAAGAGCACGGGGAGGATGAGCGTATGTGTGTAGGGATAGGAGTCATGACATAACAACCAGGCAAGCTTGGCACAAGTAGCCTGGAGGTGGAAGTGAAGCAGGCTGATGACACACATGAGCGCACAGTTTACGCTGACTTCCAGTAACCAGTAGGTCTTTAGTTTTTCTTTTGTTCCCAAGTAAAAACAGCTGTTGTTACAAGAGACAATCTGAAAAGTTTTGTTTCCAATCTCAGGCTATACACACAGAGTGGAGCGCACAGTGCAACAGACACACACACACACACATGCACGTGAAACCAAGAAAAGAGGTGAATAAATAAAGTAGCACAAGCAACAAGTGTACCACTGAGTACCACTCTGCTTCAGAAAAATAAAAGCTCTGCACTTGAGTAAATGTGTTATGGAGGTTGTAAAATTGCAGTAATGGTATAATGTGTGTCTCTGACTCTTTCTCTGTAACAGGATGAGACTGGAGCTTATGTAATTGATAGGGATCCCACCTACTTCGGCCCCATCCTTAACTACCTGCGACACGGCAAACTGGTCTACAACAAGGAGCTCGCTGAAGAAGGTCTGCATGTCTTTGTCTCATTTGTTGGCGACTAGAAATAAGAACAATTGTGATGCAATTTTTGCCTGATGCCTTTCTTTTGCTTTTGTATTTTTAATTGAACTTGTGCAGCTTATATGTAGATTTGGTTTGTCTGGAGGATGTAAAAGTTTGCTCCTGTGGTAGCAAAAGTCAGTTAATGAACAATTAAGAAACGGCAGTAATGGTTAACAGATGGCTAGGACTACTAATCAATAGTAGATGGAGATAAGTGGTCAAATATATGATCTAGGACAGAAGTAGAAGTAATAGAAAAACGGTTAGCTTAAAGCAATAGATGGGTGGTAAAAATATGAATGATGTTTAGCTGAATATTAAACAATAATATTTAAAGAATATTCCGTGTGCTTGGACTGGTGTGCAACGTGGTCAGGGGGCAGTTGAGGTCCTCGGGTGTGGAAATGTTGCACTACAGTGTCACACAGCAGCTGAGTTTAGTGTTTCTTCTGTGACCAGGTGTCCTGGAGGAGGCCGAGTTTTACAACATCACCCCGCTGATCAAACTGATTAAAGAGAGGATCGTAGAGAGAGACTCCAAAGCCACACAGGTAAACGCACAACCTGTCAACAGTCAATCACTGAGCTGAGCTTCCAACTATAAAACACAGTATGTCACGCTTATGTTGATTGTTACTCTTAAAACATATAATATTTATTGTATTTAGCCGTTCTGACATGCCCTGTGCTAAATATTGCTTTGACGTGTGTGAGCCTTTCAGTGCTTTAGCCTTTATTCATGATTTTGTCCCCCTGGGTGTTTCTAGAAAGAGGCCACTGCTGTACATCAGCCTTCGCTCTTCTTTCTTTGCTTTTCTCGGGATGGTTGCACTCACTCTTATATAATCCTTCTGCCCTCTCAAACATACTCCCACTCTCCCTTTATTCTGCTGTTCTTTACTGGACTCACTGCTAGTGTTTGCCTAGTGGGGTTAAATATTGTGCAGAAATGTGAAAATAGCAGTGCTGGGCTTTTAAACTGCCCAAATAGGATTCGGTCATCCAGAGCCTTGAATGTTATGCAATATAAAATGACTGCACCTTATTGGAAAATACAGAGAATTCAGTCTAGTCTAGTAGTGTCCGTATTTAGTTCCCTTTTTGTGTCTCTGGAAATGGTTGCACCTTCCTTTTCATTCATTTCCTGCATCGTCAACTCTTTCCTCTCTCTCTCCCTTTTATACCAGCAGGTGCCCCCCAAGCATGTCTACAGAGTTTTGCAGTGTCAGGAGGAGGAGCTGACCCAGATGGTCTCCACGATGTCGGACGGCTGGAAGTTTGAGCAGGTCAGCGTGCGCGCCTGCAGAAAGCCCCGCACCGGACTGCTCTGGACTGTGGGTTGGACTCACGCTGCTGCTGACCCTTTAACCGTGACCCTTGGTCTAACCCCTCAGTCCTGGCCTGAGCCTTGCTGTTTGCATTCCCGATCTGAACCGTCTATGAAATCCTAGATTATGCCCTTAGTCTTGTTCTTGATTTGCTGGCCTAATGTTACAGTGACACTAGAGGAAAACCGTGCTTGGAGACAACAGCACATTCAAAATAATTACATCCACGTGCCACAAACTGGCAATTTTGTTGACTTTGAAATGGTTGCTTGGAAGATTGGGACCAGGTGTCTGATCACTTACTTCAAAGCTTACTTTAGTCTGCTGTGAGTTTGTGATTGAATAGGGTGAAGTTGGCAATTACATGTCATCCGTTTGTGATAATATGGCAATTAACCGTGACAAATCAGTGGAAATCACAAATCTGTTCCCTACTCCTGCAAAGCTGTTGCTGTCTGCATACCAAAATTCACATTAAATAGAAATATATTGTAACTACTTACATTTAGAGTCGAACCAGAACCACACAGATTGGAAACAAAAATTCAGAAGTTCCTCTATAAATGGGGACGTAAGTTCAGTTAAGGCAAATAGACTCATTGGAACCAAGTTGCGCTCATCAGCGCAGACCGACAGACTGATTGCAACGTGTTGGCAATCTGTCTGCCTTTTTATAAATTAGACAGCAGTTATTCGCAGACATCTGAGCGCGATTGCAGTCAGTCCGTGTTGGACCACCACTATTTAAAGACAGCTGTAGGGGACCAGACAAGCTTTGGTCCCCACACCTACACACATTTGGTCGCTAAATTCGATGGAGTCACTGGGCAACCACCTTTTTTGTCGCCTAGTTGCAAAGAGGTTGCCTTTTAATTTGTACTCGAGCGTGACTGAACCATTAAACAGCACTTTAATCTAGTGAGTCCGTGTGAGTTAGTCCCAGAACCTGTAATCTTAACGTAATCGTAAACCTTTATAGTTTTAAAATTATGATACTGATTTTGGAGAACCAGTTCTGTCAAATCCAGACGCCTTCGTGTCTGTTGTAATGTCAGTCTGTTATTGGCCACATCTCCAGAGTTGACTCATTAATACGTTTAATAACTCTACAATGATGTCAGACTTCATGGCGTTCAACTGGCCAGCCTTAACAACACACACAGACCCTGTCTCCCTCCCCCACTCCTCTGCTTTAGCACTTGGCTCCCCTGCATGCTGCACAGCTATGATTTGCACATATTTTTCAGCAGAGCTGACCCGCAGTTGTTTTGCTCTTCCCACAAGTACACAACGCTTGATCTACTGCTGCGTCCTCCCCCGTCCCCCAGCCACGCATGAGCGAAAGAACCCTTCCTTAGTTGTAGTATGGGGTCTCCACTTTCTGTCTCCTCTGCTGGAAGTCTCCATGATACTCACTGTGTGTCTTTGTCTCTGTCCCTCTCTGCTCTGTATATCTCTCTGCATCTGCGTCTCTTTCGTCCTAGATGGTGAACATCGGCTCATCGTACAGCTACGGAACAGAGGACCAAGCTGAATTCCTGTGCGTCGTATCGAAGGAGCTCCACACGGCCGGATCTGGTCTTAGTACAGAGCAGAGTCACAAAACCAAGGTGAATCTCTATGTTTTGCATAAACACACACAAGTATATTTTAAAATGCTCTAAGGGGAGAAGCTGCTAAGCTGTGTGTTTGTGTGCGAGCCTTTCCCTGTTTTGTGTGTGTGTATTTCTGCTTTGTTGCGGGATGTGTGAAAGAGTAGAGGCTCTCGACTCATTAAAGGTGATATCAGTGTGCTTTGATCCTGCGCCTCTCCACTCAAAGCTCCAAATGTCACTCCCCTCAAAATGTCATTCACAAACACGTTCACTCCATCGTTCATACAGCTCTGCCTCTCAGTTCTGCAGTTCTCAGTCATTACTGTGTTGGTTCTTCCTCCTTCATGTGGATATATTGATATATATCTGTGTCTGTTTTTTTACCTCTCAGCCTCTCACTGTCCACTCACTGACACTCATCCATGTGCTCATTTTTGTCATTTTCTGTCTCGTTTTTTTGTTTTTTCTTTTCCCCTTTTGTATTTTCTCCTCCTTCCTTCATGCTGAATGAAGCCCGCAGAGATGCAGGAGGAGGAAGCGGCGAAGGAGGAGGAGGAGGAGGAGGAAGAGGGGGGGAGAGATACCACACCGAATGAGTGGCTTAGAGAATGAGGGAGTCATGTTTCTTTGTTCCAAAGAGATGCCTGACTGGGTGAGGAACTGTGCAAAAGATGTGCTAGTGGGTAGATGTAGTGGATTTTAGTGTGTGTGTGTGTGTGTGTGTGTGTGTGTGTATATGTCTGTTATTCTATGAGAAATTTATAAGAGGTTTCATGTCACAGCATTGAGTGTGGCCTTAAAGTTGCCTTTCTGTTTCAGTGTTTTAGTCTGAGGCTCTTTCTTCATCGTGCCTTCTTAATGAGTCAGTCCTCTTAGAGTCCCATGTTAAAATGACCAAATGCAGTTGTGCATTTGGTCAAAGTGAGTGTTGCATTTAGATTACTGGTTAAAAACTGTGAGGTTGTAACGATTGTAACACATAAAAAAACATGGGCAAATATACCACGTTCATAATCGCTAATCATGATTTAGACCATAGACAACAAAGAAACTCTTACTTTGATTAGGATCGAGGCCTTGTGCTCATAACCAACATGAGCAGAGGACCAGTCAACATAATTATGCTACTGTTATTGGTTCTATATTTACAGATATGCTTTTTATACCAGCATGCAAAATGTGCTTTTAAAGTAACATGCCTGTAGTGTCCCTGCAGCTAGCTATACGAACGAAGCAATTTCCTCTCTTTATCTGCCAGTCGTTATGACTCAACCATAAAAAGGCTGATGGGGGGTAAAAACATTTACTAAAATTTTCGGGGGCAGGGTGGTTCAGTAGGTAGAGTGATCGGAAGGTCGACGGTTGGAACCCACCCAACAGCTAACCTCAGGTACCCTTGAGCACGATACCGACCCCCACATGCTGCTCCCGGGCGCTGGATTGGTGGCTGCCCACTGCTTCACTGAGTGAATGGGTTAAATGCAGAGACTAATTTCCTACGGGATCAATAAAGTATACATTATTATTATTATTATTATTATAAATATGTCGGACAAGTTCGAATCTCAGTGAGGTCATGTTTTTTTTTTTGTTTTGTTTTTTTGTTTTTTTTAAATCTTGTGAACACGATAACTCGCGAAGGAAGTCACCTAGGATTTTCAAATTTACACCATCAGGTGTACCTAGCAGGGGGCTGAGGGGTAGCAGTGGCCGATGTCGGTGTTTTTAAATTCATGCACTGATGTTCTTTGTATAATCTTTAAAATAACCAGTATTTATTATTATAATTATTATTAATTTATTGTTATTTGTTAGTTTATGTGTTAGCACTCGATCACCAATAATTTGACACGTAAACATGGCCAGTTCTTGTTCAGAGAAAAATGCAGCTGTGATCAAGATACCTAGATCATCTTTTATATACAGTTATTTGTCACTGTGATTAAATGGAAAACAGATTTTGCTAAAAATGCACGTGTGTGTGAGAGAATGTGATGAATTTTGCTAATTGGCGTGTGCTTGGAAATGTCACTATCCCCACACAGCCTCACACGTATCGATTGGGAGCTGCGTCTCTATGGGCTCTCATTCTCAATGCTGTGACATGGAATATCTCTGACCTTTCAGTGCAGCAGTAGTCTTCAGATGTCCTTCCCAGTCTGTGCACATACATATACAGTGTCGGTGTAAAGTCGCACGCAGTATTACCCACCACGTAATTAACATTTGCACAATGTTAACGTCAATTTAAATTTAAGTAAATATCAAAGGCGAAAACACACGTAGTGAGTAGCGAAGATGGCTGTGTGTGTGTTTTGTTGTCGTTTCCAGTCATTGTGCACGATAGTTAAGTCACATATTCTCATTTGCTCAACATATTCATCATCGTCATTGCCATCATCACAGCCAAACCATAGCTTAGATTGTATGCAGTGACTGTCGATTTTTATCGTTGCATTTCCGATCTCTAATGTCTGTTTTTGTTTTGTCTTTCATTTTGCAGCTTTTTCAGATCCACGGGTCCCGGATGTAGAAATCACGAGAATTTATTTTTCCTATGCTTGTGATGTTCTGTACATGGCGTTTGTGTGTTTTTGTCCGTGGACAGTCGTCACAATACGTAGCATTGTTGCAATGTTGCCACTTCATTGACAAAATGCTAGTTAGCATTATCAAACGTCCAAAAAGTGTCTGATGTCACTGTTAACACAATGGAGCAATACCATCTTTAAAAGGAAAAAGAAAAAAAAAGTGAATCACTTTAATTTACAGACATGCTCATGTGTTGGTCAGTGCAAATGTTATATTGCCAAGGGCAGTAGTAGAGCTTAGTAAATCATGACCAAAGAGCCATATTAGATCTGGCTGAACTTGGTGCTGAGTCTTAATATGACAGGAGAGAATTGGCCTCGTCTTGGTTAACCTGTGGGGAGCTGTCCCATCTGTGCTGCACAGGATTTGCATTGTTATATTTCCTAACGAAGCAGCTGTCCCAGTGATTTACGCAATCGCTCCCAGTCTTTGACCACCGATTCCGCTCAAGTCCTGACATTATTTCTTAGTTGGGTATGACGTTTTCTCATGAAAAAAAAAAAAATCACCTTGTTTGTGAAGAAAAACGGCCTCCCAGTGATCCCAGCAGCTGCTGGACCCCACAGAGGAAAAGTGTGTTAAACCACCCATATCAGCCTTATTTAGAGATGAGTTCAAGCGCACTCAAGTAATTAAATCTTCAAGCTCAAGTCCAAGTACACTAATTTGTTGCTCTCAGTCATTCAGGAGGGTGTGCGTGCGTGCGTGTGTGAGCATAGCCACTTGTTGGTTTGGACCGTGTAACTGAAGTAGGTAAAAAAAAATTTGCATGCGGGGACAATTTTACACTTTCTGGACATTACAAAGGTGCACACGCTGCACTGGTGAAAAAACAGACTATTCTACATTTTCGCCCGCACATATGCACACACGCGTACCCCTTGTTTGTGCTGATGCATACCTGCATCACTTTGCACAACAGCAGTGTTGCCTCGGTCTGTTGCCATGGCTGGGATCCAGTTGCTGCTTTGGCCTCAACAGACTTAAAGACGTTGGTGTCGTTGGGAATGGCTTAAAAAGCAGGCATGGAGGAGTAAGGAGGACAAGGATGAAGTCTGGTGTACCACAGCTTTGTAATATTAGTGATCATATCCTGTTTTTGTTCCAATAAAGGCCTCACAGCAGGCAGATCTGCTGCAGTGCAGGTGTATGGCTGAAAATAAAATGTCCAAAAAAAAAAAAAGCCACGTGATTTTTAACAGCCTCTGCTGTGAACATGCAAGAACTGCACCACAGATCACATTTGAATTCATGCACAAGATTGTGTCCAAAGGTTCTTATAGCTCTAAGCATCACTCACATTCGCTGTTTATTCAACTTCAGGTGTGCTTAGTGAATGTTAGGGTGAAACCAAAAGGGTTATACATTAGTTAAAAAACAGCAGTTTTTTCAAAGCAGGTAAAACATGTAGATAAGAATTTAGAGTAGGTCTGCTATAGTCCATCATCATGTTGTAGCTTAGAAGAAAACGCTTCGTAGAACAGATGCTAACAATAAAATAGAACTCGGCACTTCTTGGAAGCAAAAATAAGTACATTTGTGGGAGTAAGTGATGTAAGTTATGGGTCTGTTTTCAGCCTCAGATTAAGATTTGGTGTGCTTCTCAGATTTAACGCAAACCCAGAGGGATTATTTCTGCAGCAGCCCTGTTAATCATCGTCTGCCTGCAGCCTTAGTCTGACCTCCTGCTGTTTAGCTCTTGTAGCACACCTGACCAGCAACACACAGCCAACAAGTGCGCAGGGTTGACAAATTTGAGACAATCGAGAAATAAGATCATGGACGGCAACCTTTTCTCTTTCTTTTTTTCCCCCTAACATTTTGATAATAAATCAATTTAAAATAAATTTAAAAAAAGAGATGTAAATACAATATTCCATGTTTGTACGTGTGGGAACAAGTCTCGTCCATTTATAGCACTGAACAGAAAACATATCCTCAGCCTGTGGGATGATCCCTTAGGAGGATTAGCAGAACACGGTAAATGTTAAATGTGTAGTTAACCTGCAGTTACTGCATACGATACTCATAACAGTGATATTGGCAGAACAGAGAAGACCAAAAGTTTTTTTTTTTTCTCTTTGTGGCTTTTAACTCGGATCATTCAGTGCCTTGAGTTTAAGCAGCAAAACAGACATGTCAACATGATCGTAGCTGTTGTTCCATGCGTTTTTAAGTGGCTGATTTAATGCTTTACAGTATAGATGGTTTACAATCTCACTTTTTGTTTTTACTGTAAATGTCTTCTCATGCATTTGCTGAGGCGTTCCTGTACAGATAAAGAGTAAGTGTGCATGACAAACAGCTGCATGTATGAGGTGAAGCCGGTTTAAGATGTTTTGTATAAAAAGCACCACTTTGTTTTTTTATTGTTTTGTAAGTTTTGATGTCTAATTTATTCTCAGACTTTCTTTTTAAATGTTACACTGTAAGAAGAATTTGGGTGTTTGTTTTTGAGGGGGGGGGGGTACTTTTGCTCATTTCTACTTGAAGAATAGCATTTCTGTTTGACTGTCCTGACGATCTCAAACAGCACATACTGTATAATCAGCAGGTTTACTGAATCTGTAAAGTTTTTCGTCTTGGTTCACTTAAATGCTGTTTATAAACCTCCATTTGCATGTCCTGTTACAGTACCTTGTTTGTTTTTGCTCGATCCTCACTTCATTTTTGCTGTACAATTACTACGTAATGTGTAAAAGTCTACGTAGCAGCGCTCTTTAATTACTCTGTGCAAAAAAACAAAACAAAACCTGAACTGTCATCATCAAATCATAGAAAATGACTTCTCTCTGATGCTGGAGATTCTTTAATCTGCTGTCCGTAGAACCACTTTACTGTCTGTGAACATGAAACGGAACAATGTGTGACTCGTAACACCTCACATGCACCTGTACGGGCTTCAGGAATCAGCGTTTGGATCGTTTCAAAACTGGACTTCATGAGGACCTGAACATACGACATCTTCAACAGAGCGAAAGGAAATTTTACTTCTTTGGGTTTTTTTTATTTAATGTAAATGAATGTCAGCATTGTCAACAAAAATAAACATTTGGTTTAAGGTACAAAGTCTTGGTTTTGTTACTAGCCCTGATCACAATGAGCCCACTGTGCACTGCTTTCTATACAATAACAAAGGCACTCTTTCAAGAGTCTGCAGTGCAACATCTTCCTCCCTGAGCTTCCTTCATACAGCCTCCTTTGCTTGACATGAAATGCATACAGAGTTGAAAACTGGCAGACATTTGGTTAAAGTAATAAATGCACATGATGCTGAGTTGTGACTAATATAACCATTGTCTATAGATTTTTTATGGGATCTATAATTTACTTACTGACAAATGTGGAAACAAATACACATTAAGCGCTGTACATAAATAGAATAACCCAGTTCTAGGCTAAGCAGTAAAACCAATTAATGAACGTTATCAATGACAAAAAGAAGAGGCTATATTTACAAATACAGTAACAGTATTACTGTAGTTCTATGACTTTTTCCGAATTGTACAATGCACAGAAAAGATGATCCTGCATTTCTGTCGGTGCAAAACAGCCGCTTCTGTTCTTATCGCGTTCCTGTGTTTTGTTAGTTGAACGGACCATTAGCAGCATCTGCGCCAGCATGCGAGGGTGCTGCCGTTGGCTCATTCCATATTAAGTGAATCGAATCCAAAAGAGCTGGCACTTGACCGCATGAGCTGTGTTTGTGTTTTTTTTACAACATAACGGGTGCTGAAATTTTGTGCTTTTCTTTCTTTATTATGCGTTATTTATTCTTTTTCTTTATTTTTACAGCGTTACATTTCCAAGTGTCTATGAACCTTCATTAACATCAGTTTAGGTTTCCTAAAACTTAAACTATTGTGTAGATCATGTAGATCCATTTCAGAACCATATTATTATACATTCAGAAGTGTAAAAATACATATAGAGAAAAAAATAATAATTTTGGCATAAAAGGAAAAAGAGCTAGAAGCTGAGCCTGGAATCAAAACGTGGATAAAAGTGAATCCTTAAATATGCTAAACCTTGTTTTAGTTGACTACCTGTCCTTTGAAGTTGGCCTAAAGTGCACTTTTTGACAGGTTTGTTTTTTTTACTACCATTTAAACTTCACCATTGGTTATAGAGAAAATCTGCACTGAACAAATCTGAGGTTTTAGCTTTCAGCTAT
Source organism: Pelvicachromis taeniatus (assembly GCA_015108175.1). Lineage (NCBI taxonomy): Eukaryota > Metazoa > Chordata > Actinopteri > Cichliformes > Cichlidae > Pelvicachromis > Pelvicachromis taeniatus. The sequence goes on from VURO01001248.1 coordinate 62,416, forward strand.
GACACTTGTGGGGAGCGGGGAAAAAATAAAATCATTTACAAAGTGCAAAGTTTCCACCCACCCGTGGAGTTTTTCAATGTGATTCTGCTTTCATTAAATATATTAAGGTTAATGCAAAGTAAGCTTGTCAAAATTCCATGGCACACTTTGAGCACCGCTGGCCTGAAATCATGATGCGTCAACAGGAAATAATGCGTGAATATTTGAGGTCTTTAGACACAGGACTTTAATTCCTCATTTTTCCTTGCTTGATTTCCTGCTCTCGATGCAATAACAGGCAGGTAGTTATAGCATACTCTACGGTGGTTTGCTCTACAAGAAGGTACTGAGTGTGTTATCCACAGAGGCTAGATGCAGGTACTCAGGAAGGCTGCTCTCAGACTCCACCTCTGACCCCTGCTCACTGGTGTCCTCCTTGCTCTGACTTGGGAGCAGCTTCTTCCTTCGCACGGAACCTCGAGAGCGACGCTCCAGACACGTCAAGATCATGTGGGCGAGGTCCTGCTGGAGCCGCTGGACGTTTTCACTGGAAGAGAAAGCAGCACGTTGAAAAGAGTGAATCTCAGATGCCAAGCTGCACGTGAAAGGATTTTCATTTCATTTCTTACGTTGTGGGTGGAGTAGGAAGATCGTAGTCTTCGCCAGTTTCACCTGTCAACCAGTAAGTTGTCTCTGTGCCTTTACCCTTAAAAAAAAACACATATTCATCATGGTCACAGTGAAGATTTTTGTCACTGTATCTGAATTTAATTTGGCTGACATCCTACTACATCGATTGAAGGGACCAACCTTTACCTTCAGGCATGTTTCCCCTCTCATCTCATATTCAAACTGGCAGTTTGTTCTCTGCAGGATATCTATGGTAGGCTGACTGACGTGGATCCGCAGGGCTGGAAGATAAAAAAGAAAAACAACAGAGCTTGGCTGTGGTCATCTTATTTAATTAGGCTGACTGCTGGCTTCTATAATTGCACTAGAGTAATGTACGGGATGTCATTCATGTAAAATAACGAGAACAAAGGAAGCGGCTAGAGAAAATGTCAGTGTAAATCAGTTTGCTCATTACATGGGTCTACTCACGGTGTCCTGTAGATTCCATACGAGATGCTGTGTTGACCGTGTCTCCAAATAAACAATATCTGGGCATCTTTATTCCCACGACGCCCGCCGCACAGGGACCTGAACCCACAAACAACCGGGAGACAGAAGAATTAGTGTAAAGATCAGCAGGAGGTGAATTGAAGTTTAAAGATTGAGGAAGTGATTTGCCAAAATGACCAATTGAAAAGATGAAAAACAAAGAAGAAGAGACGGTTTACCTGAGTGCACACCGATTCGTATCCACACAGCGATACCAGGAAGATGTCGGAGCTGGAAGGTGCCCATGAATGCCAAGATGTCCAGCGCCATGCGGCAAATATCTACTGCATGCCTGTTCCCATTTCTCTTTGGAAGACCAGAAGCAACCATGTAGGCATCACCTATTGTCTCCACCTGAGGATAGTAAAGGAAACCATGATGTTCGTGCTCAGTGCTGGGTGCCTGAATCTCTTCGGTTTCACCCCTGCTGATACCTTGTACACATCGTGGTGGTCGACAATGCTGTCGAACCCCTTATAGATGTCGTTAAGCATGTCCACAACTTCCATCGGCGTGCTGTACTGGCACAGGGTGGTGAAGCCAACTATGTCACTGAAATATATTGTTACTTCATCGTACAGCTCTGGCTCCACAGCCCCGGTTTCCTTCAGGCTTTTAACCACTGGGCTTTTAACAACAGAGAGAAACAGATAATAAAGAACATTTTTTCCATTGAGATTTCATTCCAGTTTCAAGTTGGTTAAACCAAACGCCCCCCCAAGTTTCCCAAACAGTTCTGTCAGCTGACAGGTCATGACCCGAGTTGTTCCAGCATGTATAAACAAGTCCAACTGGATATTCTTTAACTATTAAACTGTCCATTACTGTTAGCCATATCAACCATCTATCCTTTATTTTGATCCTGATCCTTTTTAAACAGTTCAGTAATGCTACTTGTTTCAACCATTTAACTGTTAACTTACACTAACTTTTTAATCATTAATTAACACTAACTATTTCAATTATTTAAAAAAAAATTTAAGGTAACATTTCTAACAATTTAAAGCGACTAATTTATGCTAATTTTTAAAAATAATTTAACCATTAATTTGTGCTAACTTTTTAAAAACTATTTAGACTATCTATTCATTTGTTTATATTAACCATTGATTTAACAATTTTATTCAACAATGTATGGTAACTTTCTAATCGTTTATAATGATTAAGTTATGATAACTTTTTAAACTGTCTGTTAATCTATGCCAGCTTTTTCTACTATATACTGTAACCACTAATTATCATATCTATTTCAACTATTTAATAATAACTATAAATGTACACTACCGATTAAAAATATTCAATCCAACAATTTATGCTTAGCTGAACCTTTATAGCCACTTATCCATTATTTAGCTTTTCATGAGGTTTAGCTTATTTCTTCTTCAAATTTTAACTTAGCAGTCATTGACATCTACAGCTAATTTAGAATCACCGATGAATTTAACGTGGATGTCTTTGAACTCTGAGAAGAAACCAAGCGACGCACAGGGTGAACCATCTCTCTTTGAGTTGACGGTGCTAACCACTGAAACTCAGTGCTGGCTTTATGTAGAAACAAAACTAATTCTCTAACAGTGCATGAATGATTCAGTGTAAACAGACCCAGGCAGCAGCATAAAGTTAAGATTGTCGGCTCGATCCCTCTCAGCTTTGTAGAGGGCTGTTCTCTCCTCCACCAGGTACTCCAGGTTTCTGGAATACATCTGTAGCCGTCTGATCATGTTATCCAAGTAGCTCTCATTTTCCTGATTATGGATTTTACTGGAGTGATGAGGAGGAGACGAAAAGGGATATGAGGAAGGAGATATATTTAGAAATCTGTAATCCGGTTCCCGGAAACGATATAGGTTACACAAGGACATGCACACTGATCACTGAGAACAGCGGTAACATGAAGAGAGCGTTACTACCTGATGATTTTCCCCAGATTAATTTCCACTTTCTTAAAATCAGGTCTTTTTTCTGGGTCTTCATCCCAGCAGCTTTTTATCAACGTGTACACCTTACAGGAGGAAACAACAATTTGAAGACATAACAGACAAAACGTACACTGAAAATGAAATAAAGCTGGCACATGATTGAAAATAAAACCTCTAATTCTTTCTCTGAAGCCGTCTCAAAGTTAAGATCAGGTCTGAAGTAGGATGAGACGAGCCTGGACAGTTTTTCTGTGGAGAAACACACAGTGACCGCAGGTGGCGTTGTAATGTAGCTCTGGATCAAACAGGCCTTCTTTTTTTTCACTCTGAACTTAGTGGTGCAGAGTGAAGTTCATTTGCAAACAAAATGACTGTTACTGTCACGTATTGTATTTGAGTGTTGGAAACCTGATCGGTCGGAGCAGGATTCGGTGTAGAAGGTGCTCTTTCTGAGAACAATCTCTTGCGCAATGATGGCAAAACTGTAGACGTCTCCTTTCTGAGAGGTGCCCTGGTTCTTCAAATGCTCCGGAGCTGTCCACAAGTCTGACAGGATGACGTAGAGACAGACATAAGCAAATGTTAACAGATGAAGAAGTGAAGAAAAAGATATTTAAGGAGGATTTTTTTGGTGTGGTGTTACCTTGGCCGGGGCTAAGAAAAGCATTGCAGCCAAAGTCTGTGATCTTCACAACCATGCGGTTGTCCACCACACAGTTTGTGGACTTGAGGCGACCGTGAACCTGAATGTCACTGGCATGGAGGTAAGACATGCCCTGCACAGAGGATTCAGAGCAACATTAGACCTTCCACTAGCGGAATGAGATTTACGGAAAAGAGGCAGTGAGTTATCTAGGGTGTTTAGTGACCTCTACTGGCAGGCAGAGGCAAATGCAACAGCAGCTCCGATAACACAGGTCTTCAGCTGCATGGGATATTTTATGTCTTTTAGGGTGCTGAATCCAAAAATGATCTCCATTTCCCTCCGTGATGGAGGGAAATGGAAATGGAGATGGTGATGGAGTACAGTTTTTTGCAAAATATGAGGAGTTTACATTAAAAAAAAAAAAAGCACAACGGCGATGAAAAAAATCTATATTTTATTACAATTAACTATGTATGATTTTTCTGAGTTTCCTTACCTTTCATTTTGAACAAAATAAACCTGTTGGGATTTGATCATCTGAGATCCTCTCACCAAAAAGGGAAACTGTACGCTTAATTACACTAAAAACATGAGTTTTGCAAGAAGACCTGACGAGATGGAAAATATTTTTCCCAGTTTCATTGAGTAAAAATCTATAAGAAACAGTCCAAAAATCCTATGCAGTTTTGTGGTTGCAGACCTGTGTAATCCTGCTCTTTATTTAAACCATACCATTTTAATAATTGCAATTTTGAGCCAGAAAAAGTGCTTATATTAAACCTTCACAATATCTGCCTTGTCAAACAACAAGCTTAGAACAAAAAAAAAAAACAACCCACTTAGATGTTACATTTTAAATGTTTAATCAATTAATTATTAACTAGTGGAATAATAAATGAATCACTGTTTATCGTGCTGTGACAGTGATCAAATTGATCAAACTGATCAAACTTTCCAGTCACAGTCTTTTGTTGTTACAGATGAGGAGGCCTCTTCACTGTATGTACTTCTTATTGAAACTATATGTGTAGATACAACACTGGTTCAGCCTTTTTTATGCTTGCATAGTCCACTGGACTTAAAATGAGTGAAATAGCAGCAAATAAATCTAAATAAAAACTTTAAACAATTTTCAGAAAGCCTGCAAAACTACTGCTCAAGAGCCGTTTAAACAAAGCAACAAATTCTGGCTCCTTGGAAGCAAACTATGAAGCCATGAGGGGACTTTTGCACAGCGCTTTATCCTCTTGGCAGTCACTTTACATTCAGTTTGTGCGTTTGGCTTTCGATAGAACGATTATTATTGACATAAAAAAACTGAAAGGATTGAGCTCACCTTCCTTTCTTTTTGATACAGTTTGTAAATCTGATGAATGAGTTGTGGGTTCAGTTTATTATACAGTAACAGATGAAGTGATCCCATTACAGTCTACATCAGGTACAAACGCTTATTACCAGTTACTCAGGGAACTTTTATGTCACACTGCATGAATGGAGAGTAATATTGAGTAACACTAAGTTTCATAACCCTTTTTCAGTTATATATTAAGACAGACTGCTACCACCTTATCAAGAAATGCTATGTCAAGCTCTCAGCACACGAACTGATCCTGTCATTCATTACAGAGAAATGCATTGTCCTTGACTCTGTAATGATTTCTGGTGTTTAGTGAATGCTGCCGCTTTATGGCAGATACACGTGACCGTTTTTCCTCTCAGGGCAGCGAGTTACGAGTCAAACTGCACTTGTGTGGTCTCTTATCATGCTGCACACTGCATGTGATGCTTTCTAACACTTAAAGTTAGACAATTGTTCCGCTCACGTGAAGCGTCAGGTGCTTCTCTCTCACCTTGGCGATGTCGTACATGACAGAGATCTTGAACTCCCAGTCCATGAAGGTCTCCTCTGGGTATGAAATCTTGTCATTTAGCACATACTTGAAAAAGAAAAAGACGCCCACGTCAAAGCAAATCCTGCAACCAGCAGATGTATTTCATCTTCAGTTGCTTCTTCTGCATTAATGCACTTATATTATTCACACTTCTTTACAGTCGTGTTTAAACTGAGACACTGAAGATGGACTCAAGTTGAACGTCTTGCCACACCTACCCTGAGCGACCCCCGCTCTCCATACTCAAACACTCCAAAGACACCGTGATCTAACTTGACTGTGCCGTAAAACTTTGTGAGGTTGTAGTAGTCGATGTGCAGTAGCTGCGGGGGGGGGGGGGGGGGGGAGTGCTAGTGAGTTTGGATAAACATTAACAAAGAGGACTGGCAATAAAACAATGTCAGTGTGACAAGACACCACATCAAGAAGACTTGCTTGTGTGCATATTACCGCATTGAGCTCCCTTTTATGGGTTTTATCAAAGTTCCCATCTGAGTTCTTCAGCTCCTTCAAGATCACAATCTGAAAGAAACATTGCAGAAGCACCAAGCAGATTACATCAGTGCAAAAGCACTACATGCTGACGGATTTGTAAAACACTGCAGGATGCTGTCCATCTACCTTCTTATCGTAGAGCGCACAGCGGATCTTGAATTTCTTTTTCTTCTTACTTTCAATCTAATGGGGGTTAGAGAAAGGTCGGTGTCAAAGCATTGTTAAGGCTGACTTGACTGAGGTGTTTACATCCCACTTACATTAAGGGAAACGACGTTGATGTCGTCATTTTCCATCAGCGTGATGAGATCCGAGTTAATGTGGGACCAGCGCTTCCTGAGCAGTCGATCGCTTCTGTTCTGTCTGCAACAATGAAAAAACTGCATCAGGAGATTATTGGCAAAGATCGGTTGCACAAAAAGCAACTGACGCCTATTTTAATTTCATGTCATGAGTCCATGTTTTGAATTGAATGAAAAGAGTGTAACAGAGCTGTAACCTGTATATACACTGCTCTAAAAAATAACACTTTTTAATCAGCGTGTAGCACCAAGCCAGTGAAACTTCTGGGATACTGATCTGGTCAGTTTAGTAGCAGAGGGGGTTAGTTCATTTTCAGCTGCTTTGGTGTTAATGAAATCAACAACACATGCACTAGAAGAGCAACAGTGAGAAATCTCTCAAAACAAGAATTGTTTTACGAGTGGAGGTCGCTGACATTTTTTCACTACTTTTGCATTTGCCTGGGGTCAGTGTCCCTGCTGGTAGCATGAGGTGATACCTTGACCCTACAGAAGCTCCACAGGTAGTTCAGCTCCATGTTGGCACATTAATTTGTGCCATTTCCAAAAGGTGCTGTGTCTTGTGGCAAAGTCTCAAGAGCATAAGCAGGAGATTTCAGGATATAGGCAGTTACTCTGGACAGGTCCAGAGGAGGTCCTTAACCCATCAGCAGGACCACTATCTGCTCCTTAGTGCAAGATGAGAACTGTCAGAGCTCCAGCAGGACACTAGTGTGAATGTCTCTGACCATCCATCCATCCATCCATCCATCCATCCATCCATCCATCCATCCATCCATCCATCCATTTGCTTCCGCTTATCGTTTTCAGGGTCGCGGGGGGCACTGAAGCCTATCCCAGCTGTCTTGGGGCAAGAGGCAGGGCACACCCTGGACAGGTTGCCAGTCTGTTGCAGGGCTAACACACATAGACACAGACAACCATTCACACCCACATTCACATCTATGGGCAATTTAGATTTTCCAATTAACCTATCCCCACTAAGTGCATGTGTTTGGACTGTGGGAGGAAGCCAGAGTACCCGGGGAGAACCCACGCAAAAACATGGGGAGAACATGCAAACTCCACACAGAAAGATTCCAGCCTGATGGTGGAAGGAAACTAGCCTGCTGCACTTTTTTTTAATTTGATTTTTGGGCTGATCGCTACATTTCTATCAAATGATGTGTTCCACGCATTACCATTTTTCCCCTTTAAAAGCTGTTGTGTTTTCAAAGTGTTCCTTCAATTTTTGGAGCAGTGTACAGTGGCTTGCAAAAGAATTCGGCCCCCTTGAACTTTTCCACATTTTGTCACATTACAGCCACAAACATGAATCAATTTGATTGGAATTTCACATGAAAGACCAATACAAAGTGGTGAACACGTGAGAAGTGGAACGAAAATCATACATGATTCCAAACATTTTTTACAAATAAATAACTGAAAAGTGGGGTGTGCGTAATTAGGAATCAGCCCCCTTTGGTCTGAGTGCAGTCAGTTGCCCATAGACATTGCCTGATGAGTGCTAATGACTAAATTGAGTGCACCTGTGTGTAATCTAATGTCAGTACAAATATAGCTGCTCTGTGACGACCTCAGAGGTTGTCTAAGAGAATATTGGGAGCAACAACACCATGAAGTCCAAAGAACACAGCAGACAGGTCAGGGATAAAGTTACTGAGAAATTTAAAGCAGGCTTAGGCTACAAAAAGATTTCCCAAGCCTTGAACATCCCACGGAGCACTGTTCAAGCGGTCATTCAGAAATGGAAGGAGTATGGCACAGCTGTAAACCTACCAAGACAAAGCCGTCCACCTAAACTCACAGGCCGAACAAGGAGAAATGCAGCCAAGAGGCCCCTGGTGACTCTGGACGAGCTGCAGAGATCTACAGCTCAGGTGGGGGAATCTGTCCATAGGACAACTATTAGCCGTGCACTACACAAAGTTGGCCTTTATGGAAGAGTGGCAAGAAGAAAGCCATTGTTAAAAGAAAACCATAAGAAGCCCCTTTTGCAATTTGCCACAAGCCATGTGGGGGACAC
>VURO01001251.1:0-11344 GCA_015108175.1 Pelvicachromis taeniatus
CTGACCGTTTATGTACTCTGCACTGTCATGATCTAGCTGGCTGTGTGCAGGCAGGAACGAGGAAAAAGACCCAAAAGCAGACTCGCAGGACTCCAGAGTGGAACTCAAAAAAACAGCTTTAATGCTGGTCAAAAGGCAGAGCAAAAAAAATAATCCAGAGCATGAAAACAAACCACAGGGAAACACGAGGAGAGACAGGGAGGCACACAGCGCAGGGTAGAGACATTACCAACGCGACAGGGAGCACAAAAAGCTACACTAGACATAACGAGGGGAACGAGCGGCAGGAGGTGAACACGGCTGGGAGACATCAGGGCTAACGAGAACAGGGAAGCAAAACTGAAAAGACTGACATGAGACAAAACCTTCAAAATAAAACAGGAAACACAAAAGCACAGAAAACACAGAGACACGGGCTTTACACAGGGCCCTGACAACAGAGGGAACACAGGCAGGGGAGCACAACACAGAGACAGAACACAAAAGCGAAGACATGGGACATTAATAATCAAAACTGCACACTAAAGGAAACAGAATAAGCCAAGGAGCAGCAAAACCAAAACACAGGCAGCTAAATAACAGAAAACACGGTGGAGATAACTGAACACAAAAACAAAGGGAACACAGAACACGAGGGCAAGGGGACCCGAAACAAAACAGAAAACAAGAATAAACTGAAAACGCTGGGTCAGGAGACCCAGGACCATGACACTGCACATCCGATGATGCAAAGCATGCCTGGCTACAGGAAGGTGTTTATCTCAGAGTTACAGCATACAACCGGTAGTTGGGTTGGATCACATCCACATCACAAACTAACCCCTCTGGAACCGGATCGAGACCACCTCTGGTAAAGGTGTAGTTGTTTTGGACTGCACTAACACGCTTTTGGCCTAAAAGCCACAGCTGGTGTGAAAACGCCCTCAGAAACATATGGGTCAGAGGGCAAAAGTTGTTCTGCTGTTCGCTTTACTTCATGAGGACGAATACAGCCCTTTACAACACTAAAGGCTAGAATCCATATAGCATACACATCCATCCTCATCCAAACCCGCAGACACTTTTCTCTTTTTTTTTGTGGGAGATATTACACTTTTTCATGCTAATTTTATGTTGCACTACACATCCTCCACACTTCTTCTCCTCTGACTCATTGCATCTCCATCCTTCCATCCCTCTTATTTGGCTCCTTCAGTCTGTGCCCCAGAGGGCTGCAGGAGATGTTTTTGTCCTTCGTCTGACATATTGTACTCCAGTGATTTATATCTCTGCACCTCTGCCTCTTTCTTTCTCTCTGCTTCTCTGTGTCTTTCTGTCCCATTCACTTCTACCTCCTTGTAGCTCTTGCTCGTTGTCCATTTCTTTCTTGTGTACCTCTGCACACACAAACGCGCACACACACATATACACACACACACACACACACAAAGAAGTAGCTCCAAGCCTAGTCAAGCCAAGTGTAGAGGAGAGGTCTCTAATCCTGTCCCAACGAGAGTGGGCCTGCTGAGGGATTAGAGAAGGGATGTGGGTGGTGTAAAAGATGGAGGTTATTGAAGGGGGCAGCTCGACAGAGGGTGTGAGAATGAGCAATAGCCCCTTTAAAAGACCATATTATTCATACTTAGAAGTTCATAACTTGAATTTGGTGACGGTCCTTTAGTAGTTGTTGCTGAAGAACCTTTTATTTATTGCCAGCCTAAAATGTGGTGTGTTAGTTCCCCCACCTCTTGAGAAACCTGGTCATTTGTCAGCAAAGAATGCAGAATCAGGCCAAAAAAAGGTTGTTGCTATGGTATTATGTTATTACAGCATACAGTACCATACATTATAATGTTTTAAGGTGCTGGCATTACTATTTCTGAAGTACGTTATCGTTGATTATTTATTCTTCTCACCTGAGATGCATGAAACAAAGAATTTCATGGCGTTCACAAGTACGACTCCCTCTGGCTAAGACTTCGTGCTGTGCAAATTTGCGGCGCTTCTACGTGCATAAAAAAAGTTATATAACTTACTTAATTGAAAGGAAAGACCTACAAAGGCATTAAGTAGGCACTTTGGCATGGATACAGTTTGAAAGTTTAGGTAGTGGGCAGTTTGAAAGACTTGCAAAATACCCCAAACTGAATTTTCCACCTTCTTTTCTATTCTTGTAGAATGTGAGTCATGCACTGCTTGGCTTTTGTCATGAAGGCCACCATGTGAGGAATGCAAATTTCTCTGCTGCTTAAATGTTTAATGTTGGAATTTACTGGCTTCCAAAGTCACCTCAGAGAGACATCAAGAGGGAGAAAGAAAGCGAGCGCATTCTTTAACTTTAAGAGAACTGTGCAAAAGTCTTGAGCCACCCCTAATTTCTTGACTTTTTTCAAGCAAAATGGGAAATACATGCAGCGATTTATTGAAATGTGCAAATATACATGGAAATACAAAAGCAAGGGCAATATAAGGGCAATTCTGTATTCTAACAAGCTTGAAAGTTGATATTTGGTAATGACCGCCTTTATTCTGAACTCTCTGAGGGAAGTTTTCTTTTAATTGTTTTAAATAGTCTTCTAGTAGTGTAGTTCTCCGGGCTTCTTGAAGAACATTCAAAGCTCTCTGTGAAGTTTTTCGTCAAGATGGTCCCACACAGCTTCAACACTGTTGAGATCTGAGCTCTGGAGAGGCCAATCCATGACTGATAGAGATCTAATGTGTGGTTTTTTTCTCTAAGTATGCTTTTTACTGCACTGACGGTTTATTTGGGATCATTTTCATGCCGAAAAATGTAGCTGCCACCAAATAGACACTTTCCAGATGGTGTTGTGCGTCTTATCGAAATCTGACTGTACTTTCCTGTATTCAGAAGCTCTCTCCTGACCTTTTCTGTACATATAACAACAATTTCAACCAAAAATTTCAAACTTGGCTTTATCGCTCCAGTTCTTGTGTAATACATATGACTTTCTCTCCGTTTCTCTTTTTTAAGAATGGCTTCTTGACAGCCAGCCTTGCACTGAGCCCATTTTTGATGAGGCTTCAGCCATATGTGTCTCTCAGGCCCAGTCTCCTGTCCTTACTGATTTCCTTTTCCTGTTGTAACTTTCAGATGCTGGTCATGCTGCAGATTTGAGAAGGCTTTCAAACAAGGATTAACATGGTATTCATCTCATATACATACGAAAAAGGTGTAAAAACATTTATTTAGACTAATCTCCTGTATATTACACTGTTAAACAGTGGAAGTACCTGGATTTGAATTTGGCTACCACAGACAATTATTCCTTTCTTTTATCCAGTGCTTTCTATTCCAATTTTCTCTTGCACTGCCAGTTCGGAGGTACAGGATATGACCTGTGTATAATGGACACTTGTCCTCATTACCAAATGACTTTCAAACAGTATTTGGATGGAAACGTGTGTGTGTTTGTCTACAAAAAAGGTGATCATGCAAGACTAATCCCACTTTTCCACACTGCTGCAGGTTCCCAGCACAGTAGAACAAGCTAGGTAGTTTTTAAAAGTCCCTCTGCCCTGTCACCAGTGGCGCAACAAACATCAAAAGCATGAATTACGCTGTCCATGTAACGAGTTTTCACGTACAGTGCGCACAAAGATTTATAACTTTTTGTTCTGTAAATTAATCTACTGGTAATGTGTCCATAAAAATGAAACAAAGTGGGATTTTTTTTTTTCTGCTTTTTCTCTTTCGTCTGCCTGTTGGCATGTCTCGGTCACCAGCACTGCTTTTTGACAGCAAACAGCATGTGTGCCAGTCTTTCCTTTGATACGGAACATTAGGATTGGTTTCACCGCATCGCCAAACACACAAATGTCTGAACAGCATTCAAAAGAAGGCCACTGTCAGATGCCTGCGGCTTTGCATACATGACTGTTATGCAGATACCATGTACACAAACATATGTTCAGCTGCACACACATACACATCAGTCATGTGTGACTACAAAATAAAACGGAAAAACCAGAGGTGGGGACTTTTATGATTTCTGTCAGGATATCAGATGTGTGCTGACATACAGAATGAGAATGAATTCCCCAAAGCAGTTTCATGTGATTGAGATAGCACACACAAATTTGCACTTGACATATGCCATACCCCCAATTATGGATCGCAGTGACAACAGTCAGCCTCATTTAAAAAAGGTTCTCATCCACAGATTTTATGCCGAGGGCAAAATCAGAGTCAAAGTGGCGACTTATGAAAAATGTATAACAATGCTTGAAAATGATTTTTATGAGGCGCAGATATAAATAAACACCAGATAGCCATTGCTCATGAAATCTTTAACAATATGTTTTTTTTTATGTTTTTCTCCTCTTCATTAGCAAGGCCATGCACTGAAATTAAGAGCAGTGTGGTAGGTCCAATTGTTGTGTTCCTGTTCCATTTTGATACAATAATGAGAATTGCTGAAATCGAAGCAAAATCTAATTTAAATGAGCCTCATATTTTTTAAAAATACTGTCATTTCCTGTTTTGCAATTCCAAAGAAACAAGACAATTAAACAGTTAAACGTGTGTTTCTTGAAAATACAGAAGTGATTTGATCAATAAACTGTCTTTGCATGCTGCGATTGATGAATTATTAAACTGCAATGACTAGAATGCAAGGTGTCTAACACAAGTTGCCTTTGAGCCTGTGCGTGTGTGTGTGTGTGTTTCACTTTAGCCTGACTTGTACCTTCAGCCACATTACAGACACCCATATTGAGTATGACCATGCCTCACCCTCAATTAACCTTTTGACACACTAGCAGTATATTTCTCAAGTAAAAAAACAAATAAAACAAAAAACAAATGGTGACTCATTAATAGCGATTTTAACAGCTTAGCCCCATGTATCCATTTTAATTTTAGGGCTACAAATGCTGTGTGGGGGAGGGGGGATGACAGCTGGGTCTGCACACATGTGTGAGCGTGGGTATGTGTGCGAGTATGTCAAAGAGGACTTAAAACCAAGCTGCAGATGATGGACTTAATCCGGTCGTTCAGTAGGTCATGCTGAGGAAAGCTACTCTCCTACACTATCTATCTATCTATCTATCTATCTATCTATCTATCTATCTATCTATCTATCAAGTAATAGTTATGATTTTGGAGAAAGAAAAGAATAATTACAGGACTCTGTGAAAAAGAGAAATAAATGAAACTGACAGCAGAGTTGGACAATGAATAAAGATTGAGAAAGAGACAAAAAGAAGGTAAGAGGAGTAGCGGTGTGCTCTGTTTCTGACCCATGTTACATGAGCCTCCAGACAACACTAGAAATCTGTTAACAACAGGAGTCCATTTAGCTTGGAGTGACTACAGAAAAGGTTCTGAGCTGGACTCTGCACCACCCTGTCCATTAGTCACAAAGGGATGCTCGCACAGAATGGAGAGGGGTGCACAAGTGCACACATACACACGCAACTACACAACCGCCACACGCGCACACATATGCAGACGAATAAACAAACACGGCTTAGGCAAAACGCATTGACAGAAAGAAAAAAAAGGGGAACACAAGGAATACGCACTTTTTTCTTAGGGGGTCATAAATGTTCACCCTTACATCCATTTAGCCTTCTTCTGCTGCCGAGCTCCAACTGCAAAGTTCACGAGGACTGAGTGCGAAATGGAGAGACATGCAGAAGTGTCCTCCGAGGATATCAGCGGTGAGGCCAAGAAACAACGCTGGAGAGGACAGAAGAGCAAAATGAGGGCAAGAGACTCGATGGAGAGAGTAAGAGGTGAGACGAGAAAAAAAATGAAAGTTTCTAGAAAAAAAAAAAAAAGAAAAAAAGAATGAAATCGAAGGAGAACTTTGGATTTATTATGTGCCAATTCAGAAACTGTCCTTTTGTGTACTTTCAACACTTTCGGTTTTGGTCTTCCATTTTAAGGTCAGAGCCGTACAAACTGTCATTATATGTCGCTAACCATCGTTAAAATCATCATAATTATCACTTTTATAATCGTGAGACTTAATGACTACTATTTAATTTGCATTGATTGACCACAGTGATAATTTAAATCTCCAGCTTTGCACATATTGGACAGCCAGCTGAACCATAGCCAACCACTAAAAAGCAGTTGTACAAAATTTGACTTATTAACAGACCCTTTAGAAAACATTAACACACTTCCCTTCACGTGGCCTGCTGTAGTCCAGCCTGAACTCAAACTTTTCTCATGGTCGGCCTTGACAAGCTCATTCTGGGGACACTTTTCAGGGGGATTTCACAAAACTGCATATAGAAAGCAAGATGTCACTGTTATTGCTGATCTAGAAATATTAGTTAACGGATAAAATGTAATAAAATAATGTGCTTATATATGCGGTTGAGCTTTTTAGAGGCGTCATTGGCTTAATTCTGTTGATGGTATGTACCCAAATGATAACTGAAATGATTTCTCTTGACTAACCCTAGTGTGAAAGGTAGAGAAGGTCACTGATTAAATGGTATTTTCTTTCCAAGCTTATTTGCAGGAATGCATACCACCCTGCAAACTGATGTGATTTGAATCTCAATAATAGGAATTTATACAAGGAAATTACATTAAGTTGGCAGGAGGCGGGTGGGAGGAGTTGGTTGCACTTTCCGGTTCTTTTTCTCGGTAATTACATGGATGTCAGTAGTCGCATCATAACGTCCTTATTGCTCTTTAGCAGAGGGCTAAAGAGCAATCAGAATAATGAAAAACGAGAACAAAAATTTCATTTTCTTCTCAGTTACAGAGTTCTCCAAAAGAAATGGAGTGACTAACAAGAAACGACGTTGCTAATAACAGGGTGAGCATTCAGAGGAGACACAAACCGCCAAGGCTTCTAGCAATAACTCTGCATTTGCTTTCAATTTGTCAGAAGCAAAAGAAAATAATTGCTCATACTCGGAGCCTATACACACATCTCACACACAGATATAGGAGGCTGCATGGGTAGACAGCATTTTCCATCGCTGTGCTGCTCATTAAGAATGTGCTGATTGTGAAATTCAAGGTTGATACCACTGTTCTATCCTCAGTATTACAACCTACAGTTTGCTAGTTACCCATGCCTTTCTCCCCCAGATGCCATCATTTGATGAGCGGCTTGGTCACCTCCTTTAGAATAAGAGCCGGATTGATTTTGTGGAGAACCAAGTTAATGGCGAGCTGAGGATAACCGCCGCCCGCCTCTGTAGTGGCCATTTTTGCACCATAAACTTTAAAACAAACTTTCACCGAAGAGAGCTGGAATTCACAGATAGTCTTCTGCTACTGGTACAGGGTGCCGAGCCGACTATCTCCCTTTCCAGACGTCACCCACTTCATCCGGCAACATCTGCTGCACCACTGGGGACAGTGTGAGGCCGTTAACTCAGAGCACACGTTTACTTTCACTTTATACAGACTTCAGTCTTTTCAGGTCTTCTGTATTCTGTTGTTGCACATATAGGTCAGGGCAAAACCGATGCGGCGCCACAGATCACTGCCATAAATGTCATCTTATATTCTGACAACATGCTACCAATTTCCAGCTACGTCTTAATTTTTGGCCAATAAATAGATGTAACATTTATTTGTGAATTTATATGAGTATCTTCATGAAGAGGGAAAACGATACACGCAATTTGAAATGTGTATTCTAAGAGATAGGGCAGTCAAACACGGCAAAAAAAAAAAAAAGACTGGTACAGGAAAAGCAGGAGACCAAATAAGAAAGTCGGGCAAAAAGAGAGAACGATAGAGAGGCTACAACTAAGTGATGAGACAGATGAGGCAGCCAATGAGTGACAGAATGCCAAAGAGAGCAAAGTAGACAGAGACAGAGAAAAGAAAGGTTTGCCTTAATGCTATTCCAAGCTTCAATCAACGTTCACCCAGCTCTGCTCTCGCCCAATCATCTTAGCAACACACTCACACACACCCACACAGACACACACGTACAAGTATCTTTCTGCCCATCAACCTTGGCCTGACAGTCTCAGTGCCATGGCAACAGTTCATACAGGATTAAACAGAGCGCTCAGATGAAAAAAAAAAAGAACAAAGAATTTAGGAAAATTATTAATGCATTATTTTATATATAGCCTATGATATGCATAAAAATGCAATTAAAAAAAAATGGCTGGCAGTTGGGTAAAGTGGTCATTCACAAAGAGTGTGAGCGCGTGTTTACAAAGAGTGTGTTTAGATGTACAATGACCACTACTGAAGGAACAGGGGGAAGAGGAACAGACAGACATGAAGAGAAAGCGATAAAGCCTGGTTTTAGACGGCCCTTTGTGCGTTCACAGACACAGACACCCTTTGAAGTCGTGAGGAGATTTTGGGCTTACATTTCTCACAACAGCGGCTGGAAAAAGAATGAAATGATTAAAGTCGATTAAAGTTATACACACAGACATCACGGGATACTGAAAATCAAGGAAGCGCGATAACATCAAAGATGGATTATGAGTGAAAAAAAAAAAAAAGAAGATGAAGAAATATGATGGACTGAACACACATGTTCCAACAAAAGCTTCCTCTTCCATCACATTTTAATAATGCAGTTAGATCTAGATTCAAAGTCGTCAGAGAAACCTCTGGAGACTATAGCTTGGACATAATTAATGCTAGTTGTTTTTATTATATTTGTTTCCTTTTGCAGTTTGAAGTGTTTTTTTTAAGCTGACTAAATTTTCACATTGCATTTAACGGAAGCTGCCATCTTGATCCTCTCTGAGGTGTGCATCTTTCCCTCTGAAACCACAACAGAGTTTGGAAACTATTTCGTAATCCTGGAGATTATACAGGTTGCAGTTGGTCCAGCTTGTTTAGCACTGGGAGTGGCTCTGGGACGCCGCAAAGTATAGCGATGAGCCAGCTGGAAGCATCATGTGTATCCACTGCCACTGCCAATGCATCCATTTAAACACTGCGTTTCATGTTTTATTACTACACTGTAGAGGTGGAATAAAGCAAATAACCAAGGTCATCTCGTCAGAGACAGAAAGACCAGCATACTTTATAAAATAGCTTAAAAGGTAATTATGATGACAACAAACTCACTACTACAAATAATCACCAACAGAAAAATTCACACTGGTCATATCAATCAGCTCTGCTAGCTAAATTAACGAATATTAATAATTTTTCTAATTTTTGTTATTCAAGATTCCCTCACACACAGTTCAGGCTAGACTATTTATACACATCTCTACATTAAATTATTACTTATTATTCATCTCTGGCTCTCTTCCTCAGCATGTCTTTTTCCTTGTTTTCAGGTCCTAACCCCAATCGGTCGCAGCAGATGGCGACCTCTCCCTGAGGCTGGTTCTGCTAGAGGTTTCTTCCTTCCCACTGTCGCCAAATAGCTTGTTCATAGGGGGCTATATGATTGTTGAGGATCTCTCCGGCCTCACAATATAAAGCACCTTGAGGCAACTGTTGTTGTAATTTGGCGCTGTATAAATAAAACTACATTGAACTGAATTGAACTAGCACCATTTAGTTATTTAACATTATACTTCAACTGTTACTATCTGCTCCACTCACTTGCAAAGGGAGAGAGTGAAGTCAGGTGGAGGAGTCCCCTTTAGGGAGGAAAGGTCTCTCCTGCTGTTAGCTTCGTTGTCAACTTGATACCTGGTGAAAAGTGGCACCACTGCCTGTCTTGCATTGCTCATATCCTGTATTGGGGGAAAGCAACTACTTGCTTTGAGCCATTACATTTGATAATGGCAAGTAATTAAGTCATTTGGCAAGCTAGCTAACAAACCATTAGATCTGGTGTGAATCCAGCTGTTATATAAATAAAGCTGCCAAATACAGCACAGAAAGAGAGAACTCACACAAAACATTAGCAATAGTCATATTCTGTTTGCAGAATTGAAGAGTAATTCCAAATCCAAGAGAGAAAAAAAAATATTTATTTGGGTTTTGCAATAACACAAACCTAGTCAGTTCTAATTGTTTACATCCTATAATACATACTTTTCCATGAAACAAAACACTTCAACTCTCACTTAAGGGAATTCTGTATAACACAAGGCAAGCACTCATTAGACTAAGCCTTACATCTACAGACAAACAAACCAAAAAAACAGAATACAGCACAATGGCAATATTTAAATAAACATGTAGAGCCCTGAGAAAATGTCAGGGAAATCATGAGCATACCAACTTTCCAAAGGCATTAAAGGAATACCAAGCTTCCTTTTTTTTTTTAAACTCTCACATTTTACTAATCAGTTGAGCCTTTTGCCCATTAATATCTTTATAGCGATCATAAAACGGCAAAGATGCTAATGACTAATGCTTATCTTCAGTAGCTAGGATCAGTAGATAAGCAGCTTCAAACTGACTGGCTCGCTACATGGTTTGTCCACTTCATCCTTTGGCTCATGGAAACTAAAGTCACACCAGATCCTCCAAAGCACACAGATTCTCTCCCTTTTTGCTTCTGCTCTATGCTTCATTATTTCCGAGCCTTTCAGGCATGAACGTGGCTCACAGCAACCTCAGGCTTTATTTAAATATAATCGATCGACTCTTGATTACGCCGCTGAAAATTTCGTCCACGCATGACAGCGTCACACCCTCAATTTATTCTAACAAGCAATACCATGTGAATACAACCCAAAACATTCATGTCGGTTGACTAAAAACAAATAAATCCCTAATTGCAAAATGCTAACCACACACATGTGTACAAAGGATGAAAAGGGAAGCCATGCAAGTACAATAAGCCCTTAAAAGCCCTTGCAAAAAAACAGACCTGATATGTCCTTTAAATCTAGCATTTTTAACTGAACCACAAAAAGTGAATCTACCGAACTAACCATGTAATTCAATTTTAGGCGTGCAGCGGGACTTAACATGGAAAACATCAGACAAAGAAAGCTAATACAGTTAACACCTTCCCAGAACCAGATAACCACATTTGCCATTATCTAGTCTCCATATTTTCTATCAGCCTCACTATTTCAGCGAGGATCTGTCCACTCTCTCTGCAATATATATATTTTGTCACTTTCCCGTTTTCTTGCTCTCAATCTGTCTCCAAGTCTTGCTCTTTTTCCACTTTATCCCATATTATTATCAGCTACTTCAGTTTCTATACACCACTGCATTTATTATAATACTATTTGAACTATTTGAAGTTGGTAGTAGGTACTGTCCTTCGTTTATGTGTGTGGCGAGCTATTACTCATTTTCTAGTACGTCTCCAGTCCAGATGAAGATTTTTTCCCTTTTTTAATGTTCATGTCTGTTCCAGTCTGTCTGTGGGAGGGTGTTTTGTGGTGTGCGCTTGTGAAAGATCACAAGTGACTGTTTTTTTATGTTTTGTTTCTTTTTTTTTTTTTTTTTTTTAATTTTGACTTTTGT
>VURO01001253.1:9961-32183 GCA_015108175.1 Pelvicachromis taeniatus
AACAATCCTGTGACATGTGTACAATTTTTGTGCTAACTTTTGTCATCCCACAGGTGCCAGGCAACGTTGTTAAGGGGCAGGTAATTCTGTGTCTTGTTAAACAGATGAAATACTAACCAGCTGTTTGCGTTGTGGTGAGATTATGCTCTTGTATGGACAATGTGATGCTAAGACCATATATCTAACACTATACATATACAACACATGTTCGTGCAATTATGCTGATCGCCAAATAAACAAATTCAGGTTTGCTTTTTTTTTTTTTCCCTCTTTCTAGAAAGGCACCAAGACCACAAGATGTTAGGCAGAGGAAGCCAGAAAGACATGAAGAAGAAATGGTAAATGGTTAGCTCTTCCTGTGTCCTTACTTGGTGTTTATACTATTAAGAAAAATCCTGTTGTTCTTCTTTTAAGGAATACCAGAAATCTCTCAGCTCTCCCTCCCTCCAAGCTCTGAACTCCCCTCACAGCTTCTCAGACATGGCTTCCTTTAAGCTTATATGTTACCTCCAGAGTAGAGTGAAGCAGCTCCGTGCTGAAAATCAGGCCTACAGGTGGAGCTCACCTCCTCCTGATTTATCAGGATCCTATCTTGGAACAGTGAGTACATTCTTCAGTAGCCAGTTATTATGAAGTGAATTTTAATGTTTCCACTTGTTGACGTTTACAGTAGTTAAGTACTACTTATAATTTAAGGTTAAGTATGTTTGTGAAGGTTTTGTAATTTTTTTTTTTAAATCATCTAACCCACAAAATTATGTCTTCATTCATATTTAGTCTGACTAAAAAAAATGCACAATGAAAAAATATAAAGCTGTTTAAGGCTGTTGATGGTGATTCTCTCTCTCACATTTCCACAGATTATAAAATAATCTGATAAAACACTCACAAATAGCTCAGAATAGTATCAGTCATGCATAGAGCCATGTTACCCATGTCTGATGGGAATAGTAAAAGCACTCATTGTTTTCCAAATAATATTAACCGCTATTATTGGTTCATTCACAGATCCCTCAGGGTCAAGACACAGATGGGAGTTAAAGCAACTCAAAACCACTGTGTGAGCGACTGCACTAGTCGCCCACTGTGTCAATCGTATTTAAAGTTGTCCCATGGCAACAAATATAAATCATTCACCGCTCTAAGATAGGAGACTAACCAGCAGGTCATGGTGACAT
This sequence comes from Pelvicachromis taeniatus, assembly GCA_015108175.1. Taxonomy (NCBI): domain Eukaryota; kingdom Metazoa; phylum Chordata; class Actinopteri; order Cichliformes; family Cichlidae; genus Pelvicachromis; species Pelvicachromis taeniatus. The sequence continues at coordinate 11,140 of VURO01001253.1, forward strand.
ATGGAACAACTGGAGATGTGATCATCACATTCCTCTGTGCTAAGGCAGTAAGATTTTTATAGCTTGCAGTGAGCTGTAAATGACAGACGAGCTGACATTTCTCTGTAAAGTGACTGTGGATGATGTGAGTTCGCGTACATTAAATAACCTCATAAAGCTGGTAGGGCTTTAACAAAGTGCTTTGTAAATTTTTAAGCATTTTCTGTTTCTGCAAAGCTGAAACAAAATGTGTAATGTATTAAAGGTTTTTGAACCTCTGTACTCGCTGTCCATTAATCCAAAGGGTTTGAAAATATGGCTGAATTTGGAAAGGGTGTGAAGTATGATGATCACTATTGTAAGAGTCAAACATCTGAATTCCAAAACTGAAAACCAAATACAGACAAAACAAACAACTATCCAAATATTTGGGTAGAGCTCCGTTTACAGTATGCATGTATGGTAAATGGACTGGCACTTACAGTATTATAGCACATTTTGCTACAAGCCACATTCACACACACTCGTCTGATTCAAGCACTTTCATTCAATGAAAACTGAGCAGAATATACACATGAAAACTGTACATTTATTAAAAAACAAATATAAAGTTATAGCACCCAATGGCTAGCTGAAGTTCTGGTCATGTGCATATGAAAATACAGTCAAACCATAAAAATCTGCATTTCAATGACTTCTTTGTAAGTTCCTCCAAGCTCCTCTGATGGCATACTTGCTAAGCAAATAGAGCAAGATGAACACCCCACCAGAAGTATTACTACAAGCAGGAAGGCATGCCACGGGCAAATGTGACCAAATGTTAACGTCCAGAAGGTGAAAATCTAAATGTTCCACGCTGATGTCTAAGAAATATAATCATATTTACAACACATCAGCGTAGTGCTGTGGCCAGGCTTTGGCAACGTAAAAGTCGCTTCACTTGTTATGGGAAACATCAATACTGTGAAGTTTTATTGTAAGGCTACTTGTTGACAGACCTTAAAGTGGATTATTTCAGTTATGTTACATGTGGTTGAATGGGATTAGAAACGGAAAACATCAATTACTGCAAAGAAAATGATGTGCTTCACAAACTGTTCAAAACTTCACAATATCCATATAAAGACACAAACTGACCAGACTGAAGTTGTTCCGAGTCCTTTAAAAATCTTTTCACTTGGCTACGAGTCTCTTTCACTTTGGCATCACTTTGTGGAGAAACACTGTTACATTTCCATCTCTTCCTCCCCAGAGTTGTGGGCCACAGAGAAACTGTACAGAGGAGAGTGTGTGTCTGCTGGTGGACTTGAGGGATTAAGGGGACTGTGAGGACTGGGAGATGGACATGGTGTTGGAGACTGCCGACATGCGGTCTGTTGTTTGCGCTGTTTTTGTAATGAGTCCTTAAGTCTCTGACTAAAGGGATCGTCTGGCGGCCGCCATAGCACCAGCTCCATACAGGAACGACTCCTAAAAGTGTGAAAAAGAAGAAAGTGACACAAATATTAGCATCTTAAAGAAGTGTAACTGCTCTGACTTCTTAATCAAGAAACTCTTTCCAGTCGAAAACAATATTTGCAGTCCGCCTCACATCATTACTCATATTTTTTCTAATGTTGTAAATTTGCCCTGTACCGTCTCTTATTTCTTGCTTTGTATTTTATATTGTTAACTTTTGTGTGAATCTGCCTGTCGCTTTGCTGCTGGAACACCTGAATTTCCCCTATGAAGGACAGGGGTGCGTGCTCTCGCCACTGCTGTACTCCCTCTATACTTCTGACTGTGTAGCCACTCGTGTCTCGAATACGATTGTGAAGTTTGCTGATGACACAGTGGAGTTTGGCCTCATCTGCAACAACGATGAGGTGGCCTACATGGACGAGGTGAAGAACCCGGCATCGTGGCGTCACCTCCAGCTGAATGTCTGCAAGACCAAGAAGCCGGCGGTGGGCTTCAGAAGGAGTAAGCAATGAGTCTACAAGCCCCTTATCATCAATGGAGCACATGCTTCACTACTGTCTATATTACTCTGGTCACTTGTTTACTCTACTTGCACTGCTCTGTCAATACATTGCTTTGTTAATATGGCACAAAACACTTCCATTCGAACAATGCACATTTTCAGATTTTTTTATTTAAAATTTCCTGATTTATTTATTTTTATTTACTTTACTTATGGTCTATAATGTCTTGCACAGTCAAAGGAGCAGTTCAGGATGCATTTCACTGTGTGTTGCACTCGTATGACTATGCATGTGACAAATAAAGAATCTTGAATCTTAAATGTTCAGATAACAAAATAAAGAGAACATACACAGACTGGGCTACTGTGTGGGGGAGGATGTCACTAATGCCCTGTTGCAGACCCTTCTTCAAACTGTCAGACATCACAAGCACCGGGCGTCTTGGAGCTGGCTCTACATCCAGATCTTCATCCTCATCGTCCTCCAGTGTTATTCTGTGATACAGCAATAATAAATTGTGGGTTGGTGCTCTTTCTTGTGATGTAACCCCAAAATCCATCACCAACACTGAATGCCAGATAAAAAAAACCCATTTTGAATGATATAAATGGAAATGATATGCATTTACATTGTTCTTAACAATGCATTTACATTGCATTTACATGATGCATGCATTTACATGATATGCATTTACATTGTTCTTAACAATGTAAATTTACATTGTTCTTAACAATGTAAATTTACATTGTTCTTAACAATGTAAATAAGTGAAAATACAAAACAGTCTGAAGGGTGGTCTGTGGGCCAGACATATACATTGTATGCAGATTATAAAAAGAGGCCTGTGCTTAAAGAGGTATGTTCAGGATTAACCTCAAATACTCAGACTTTAGAACTTTTTACTGGGTTACATCGCCATGGTTACTTATGCTGCATACCAAAAGCTGCTCAAGTGCCTGTACAACATACCCAGGATTATGTTTCCATTATCTGGTTTCACTTAACCCAGCATTCACAATCAGGATAAGCAAGCATATGAAACTAAATCTCCAAGCTAACCCAATGATTGTCCTTTAAATTAAAGGGCTTGACAAACATGCTTTGGTTGCTTGACAAGCAGGAAGGCGTTTGTAATGCGTTAACAGAATTCTTTCATACTTTTAATAACCGTTCCTGTATGGTTTTATAAAGGAAAATAAAACTATTATGCAGAGGTTAAAGACACAATACTCAAAACAACACAGCTGCAGTGGACAAATCACCATTTTTTTTTCTGTTCTGTTTTTTTTCTCCCAAATGTTACACATTGCATACCTGTCTTCTATCTCCTGAAGTTTTCTCTGTGCAGCCTCAATCTCCATGCAGGAGCTCTCTGTCTCAAGTCGGAACAGGGAAGAAGAGGTCTGTGGCAAAGTGGTGTTATTAGATGTTGTGCAGGGCTGTGGAGGCGCAGGGCATGCTTGCTGTGCAGACTGAGGAGAGCAGTTGTTTGTACCAGACCAGTCACACTCAGTGCTAGTGCTAAAGTTTGAAGGAGCAACTTCTGCCTCAAACATTAACCTCCTCTTTTTGGCACTGCATCCCCTGATAAAACAATCATATAGTTTAACACTTATGTAGGGCTAAGACAGGCATTGCCAAATCCTTGTATTCTTTTTTTTAATAATTAATTTCTCACTTACTCATCATCTGCTCTCCTCCTGTGCTTCCTGAGGCATCTAGTCTCCCAGTTGCTGTGTAATACAGAAAGTGCATGTGTCAGGCAAGTTAAGCCAAAGCATATCTGACAAATGTGGTAAAAAACAACAACAAAAAAACATGTGCACTGAACATCAGTTACATACCTGTTAGAAACTGTCGCTGTCTGTACATCCTCAGTCATGCTTGAAGGTCCGAGGTCGAAGTCGGGAAGGCTTGTGGGGCCTGAAAAGGAATACATGGCTGGCAGGCAGCTCAGCTCACTGCTTGAGGGAGCAGGGTGATGCATGCTGGCCCAATCGATAAACCCTTTTAGAAGAGCCACGCGTGTAATTGGCTATTAACGACTCTGATCGGGAAGATCAGTATTGATACCAGTCAGTTAAGATGATAAAGGTTTTTTTGTCTTTTACAAACTACATGACGCACATGTTATTTGTTTACATCGCGCTAGCTGGCTCTTATTTAGCTAACTATAAAGCTACTGCCGTTAGCATGTTAATGGTAAAACTTTGTTATTAATAGATGAGACGTTAGCACACGACAGCCTCATCCCTGCAGTGGACAGCCAGTCTGCACAACTTAAGCAAAAATATGTGGCGTTAAAGAGCGAGCTGAGCAGCTGCCCTGCCCCATTGCCGTTTTTGTTGTTGACAAATGTGTTTAGTTAGCTCGCCTCCGTTCAGAGCTTACTTATTCTCCTTTAGAGCGTTCCCATTTGCACACAAAAACAGCCTTCGCAGGCTAAAACCGTACTAACCTAATCTCTCGATACCCCCGTCGAACACAAATAAGTCCAAAATTAACTGTCACCGTGCTGTGTGGACTTCTGTGGTAGGCTGGGTCAAACTGACGTTAGCTCCTTATTCAGCGTCGCGCCAGAAGACTCGTCAAGGATCTAGAAAGTGCGCATGTTACGTTTAGTGGGATTGTGGGAAATGTGGTTCAAGTGGATGTACTACAAAGTGTTGTTTCTGAAAAAGAAAAAAAGACCCCCCAAAAAGTTGTGGAAATGTAAAAGTGATCACTAGTGACCATAAGACGGGGTTGACATTTTATTTTTTTAATATTAGAGATTTTTTTTCTTAATTTCCTGTCAGCTGATGTTTAAAGGGACCCTCTCGCGTTATGATTGCAAATGACCAATCATGTGACAGTGAAATACTAGAAGCTGTTGTCCCAGCTCGTCTCGTCACTCGGCTGTGATTTTTCGCTTTGGACGATCCGAGGAGGTAACACGCTGCTGTCAAAACAACATTTTGATTTTATAATCATGTGACACTTATTGTCTGCAGTGATAGTGGCACGCAATCTATGTCACTGTAAAGAATGTATTTTTATATTTATTGTCTATTATTTGTACATGCCTTCCTCAAAGTTTCTCGCATTTTTATCACCCGCATTTGCTGTATATCTGTTTGTTTTTTTTAACTTTCTGTGTGTGTCTTAATGCAGTATGTGTGCCTCATTCTTGTATGTTTTAACCAGCAGGTTATCCAGAATGCTAACTTTGGTGATAATCTCAGCACTGATTGCTTTTGCCTCTGCCAAACCATGTGGTAAGTAGGCCGACTTTTAAAAGACATATTTACAAGTTAATAAAAAAAAGAAAACTTAACTAAACTTTCTAAATCTGCACTAAATCCGAGGCAACCCAATTTGCAAATACACTGACTGACAAGTCTGGACATTCACATATGTTGCAACTGCTTATTTAATGAATGTGAGGCAAGCTTTGTGTTGCTTGTTTACTTATTGAGGAAAGTTGTGTAGGATTAACTGTGAATGTGGCTCCTCTTTGGCCTTGATCTGCTGAGGGTGTTGAACGCAGCAGTGATGATTCTGTAAATTAGTCCACATGGTGTCTGTCACAACTGCTGATGCAGCAGCTGTGGTTTTGCAACACTTTCAAAAGTTCATGTGAATGTCAGCAGCCAAGCAGAGATACTTATATAGGTTTTGTTTGTGTCAGGTGACTTTTTTTTTTTTAAACCTATGAAGTTAAATTCCAGATACAGAAGGCTCCAACACTGAGCTGCTGCTTTCACTCAACAAGAATCTCCTTCGCTCTCTGGAGAGCCAGGAGGGACTTCCTAACCCCAGTGTCCACTTGGCATTACGCCTTTCCAATAACCACAACCTTGCCAAGGAGAGCGAACACCTCAACAGATTAAAAAATGATTTGCACAATGACATTCAAAGGTACACCCCCGAATACACACACACACCCATTCATGCACACTTAAACATTTTCTTTCTTTCTCCTCGATGTTCTCGCTTGAGCCTTTTTTTCTCCTCTCAGCTCTCTCACTAACAGTCAGCCTGTGGCTGGCGTGCTGGCGCTCTACAGCCTGGCTTTGAAGTCCTCCTGCTATGATCTCAACACGGTCACCTTCACTGTGAACGAGAGGAGTGAGACACTGCTGACACACCTGAAGAACCAGATGGAGTTGGAGAAAGAGCACATTGCCTGTAAGGTTTTTTTGATTGTTTGTTTTTTACTTTTTGAAGGGCAATGGTTTCAACAATCCTCCCTTTTTTGATGTGCTACAGGTTTATGAATTTAGCAGTTAGAGTCTGACTTTCTGTCTACTTTCATCCAGACTGAAATGCCTCATAATTTCTCAAACATTGCTGTGAAGTTGTGGTTCAGTGTAATTTGTTTTCATTTGCTTCTTCTCTCCTTTGCTCAGTCAGCCAAGGCCCTTTGACCAACTATTACCAGTACTCCCTAGGTGTGCTCGCCCTCTGTGTGAGCGGCATCAGGGTCAACAACCATGTCACCCACAAGCTCATCAAAGCAGCAGAACATGAGCACTTCAAACATGGAGAGTCTGAGAGCGTGGGTGGGTGAAACATGTCTAAATGGTGTCTTTAACTGTTAAAATAAAGATGAAATAATGATGCAGGAGTCTCCCTGCTATTATATACTAACAATCGAGGTTTAGGATAAATTAGGTTGCTGCTGATGACATGATGACACATGATGGAGTAAACATTTATTGCCATGTTATATTTCAGATCAAAATCCTCTGAGTTTGAAGCTGAGGCCACCTGATGGATATTTAACGGGAAACTCTACATACAGTGTAGCTTTCAGTTCTTTGTCTATGCCTCGGTTCTAACAGTTTGCTCTGGTGAAGCGGTTACCCCTGATACTGCTAGCTTAGCTCTCATTAAACATCCATATTAATATGCTGTGAAAATGCTCAAAGCTTTTCAGTTTATAATTTAGCTTTGAACACAGCTGTAATGATGCAGTCGTGATAATATTTTATCTAATTTCTCTCCTCAGATACATATGCCATGGCTGGAATGGCACTCCAGTGCGTGAAGGACTCTGGTTCTCAAGTGCAGAGCGCTGCTGGGCTGGACACGGCTATTAGCAAGATCAAGCAGAAGCTTCTAGCCTCACGCAGGGCTGATGGTCATATTGGTAATGAATTCAGCACAGGCCTTGCAGTTCAAGTAAGGATTCTCTCTCTCTCTCTCTCTCGCTCTCTCTCTCTCTCTCTTCAGAGACTTTTACAGAGCAATATCTTTGCAGCTGAAGTGTGTTTATTTGATGTGTTCAAGGCCCTGTTAGCAATGGGCAGTGAGGTTGCAGAGTATACCACCTCAATGGAGGCCATGAGGACAGCTGCCAGAAGCAACGCATACCACAACCCCATGGCCATCTCTCAGACTCTGCCTGCTCTCCAGCAAACGTCCTACATGGCAGTTAAAAGCAAGGACTGCCTCACTGAGGATAGTATGTGCAGCATCATTTCAACCCTCTTTGGCCACTTTTGGTTGTGTCTGTTGCCACTCTAAAACCGTTATGTGTGTACCTTCCTCCAGACACTCTGGTGCTTGAGCCCTTAGATCCTGTAGTGGTCTCACCAAACCCAGTCAAGGTGAATGTGATGGTGGAAGTGGTGACAACCAGCGGCAGGGCAGCACTTTACTCAGTGCATGTGCCAAAGGGCAGCTCCCTGCTAGAGGCCCTTGAACAGCTCAAGGGAAAAAATGTTGGCTTCACGTGAGTTCATACCATAGCATTTTAGCTTGCGTGTGATTGGCTGCTGTGAGTAGTTTCTAATGATGCTGTGTGGCAGGTTCGAGAAGGAGTCCAGCCTATGGGGACCTTTCTTAAGTGTGGTGAATGGAGAGCAGGCCAGGCAAAGCGACCACAGATACTGGCACCTCTCCTCAGATGGCACAGCACTCACTGAGGGTAAACACACACACACACACACACACACACACACACACACACACACACACACACACACACACACACACACACACACACACACACACACACACACACACACACACACACACACACCCGCAAACACACCACATCACTGTGACACACAAACAAGGATTTCTTTGATCTGCTCTCACTGTTTCTCTCTGTCAGGTGTTGGCGATTTCAAGATCGAGGTGGCTCAAAGGATCACCATCAGAAACGCAAGCTACTGATGTTCCAGCCAAGGAGCGATTAGATGATCAGTACTTTAATCTTTATGAACTAATGAGTAGACTTAAATTGTCTCTTGGCATCATATATGAATAAATCCCACAGTTACTTAACAGAATGTTTGCATTTTAAGTAGATTTGAAGTAACAGACTATTTCAACAAAGTTTGTGTTGAATATTTTTACTTTGGCAAACATTTTAATGATTATAATATAATTACTGTGAAATGTCAATTAAAATGACTTGTGATTGTGCTCTTTTGAACACTGTCCTTTAAAAAAAAATCTATTTGTATGCATTTTATATTGTTACAAACAGTACAAGCCAATGACGGTTAATTTGAATAATTGATTTTTTTTTATTTGTTTTTGGATGGCTTTTCAAAAGTTTGTAGGTTGAATAGAAATAGAATAATAAAAAATGTAGTGCCTGTTCAGCCCCAAGCTTCACACTGCTTTACTGTGTGCTGAATGCTGAGGTAAATTGCACTAATAAACAGGTATCTTCAAAGTAACGAGGAAGGGAATATCTTCTGCTGTTCCAGCAGCCAGTGCCATAGTTTGTATCTATTTATTAAAGATATGTTTAGGACTCCATGCTACGTGAATTGGCTGCATATAAGCATCATTATATTACAGTTTAAGGCCATATGCACATCATAAATTGCAAGGTATGGACCAAACTTACGAAAGATAGCTACTGGAGTCCTCTGCAGTGTGATGGGAAGTTTTGACGCTTACTAATATGTGCTGATTAGAGGCAACGAGCTCATCTGCGAACGCAGAAGTGCGTGCTGTCCGTGGTACTGAAACGTGACAACAACGTAAAAAAATAGTGCCATTAAGTTTAATATTTAATATATTTAATGTGTTTTGGCGTAAAGAGATGGTGCTTTGACACGCTAATGTGAAGGTAAGAATTTCTTAAAGGCGTTCAAAAAATTAAAGAAGTGACTTTTCTTGGTGTTCCAGGTCATCTTTGATTTCCACAGCAAACAGCATGCTGTGTGAAAAATAAAGAATAACTAAATAAACTCTCGCGTTGTCGCCACAAGAGCCTGTACGTTTATATATTGATTTATACATACATTAATTAATAATTATTTGTAATAATTCCATATAAATTATTACTGCATATAATTATATGTCAATAACACACATATACATTTATAAGTAGTCACCACCTCAAACTGTGCTTTCAGTTTACACAAACCTCGTTGTTTATGCAAAATATCGAAAGGCTTTTATTGTGAAAGTACACAACGTGAGCAGGAAGTAGTTTTCGTTGCTAACGCTACTGTTTGTAGCTGCGTAAAATAAGTACATGTATTTTGAGCCGGTAATAGTCGTTTTTGTTTTTTTTCCTGACCGGGATTGCACGAACGTTGACCGTTAATTCAACATTACAGCGGTGTTAGCATCCCCATATTTAGCTCTCCCTTTGTTACTGATGAACGCTCCTCGAGCTTACCTCACGTGGGGCTTCCAGCTAACGTCCTTCCTAACTTGATGCAAAATTTCAAACAGGTTCTGTAACTCTAACGCGCCGAATGACCTGCGGGTAAATGTGTAGTTGTACTGCCTGCCGGGATGTCTGCGCTGTGTCATTACGCTTTTTTCAACATATATAATCAGCGAGCAGGTTTGACACAAGTCAGGAGATTTACCTGCATCCAGTGGAAGAGCTCCGACTCCCTGATGAGAGGTGGACACAGAGCCGTACTGAGAGCTATGGCAAATAAGACAGGAAATCTCACTTCATTTTGTTCGAGGTGCCTGTCAGGTTCAGTTGCGGATGCCAAAGCTCGGGTGAAGAGGGTTTCTATCGAGGGCAACATCGGTAAGAGTTTACAGATTGTCCCAGTTAGACGAATCTCCTGTTGTATGTCACTTTGTTAATGTGCTGCATTACCTGCTTTTTAATAACAGCTGTTGGAAAATCGACTTTTGCGAAACTCCTGCAGTCAGCTTGTGCTAACTGGGAGGTGGTGGCAGAACCTGTCAGCAAGTGGCAGAACATTGAGAGTGAGGCCTCAAAGGTGAGTACACCTCTTCATCTTTTTTTTTTTTTTATTACAAAAATGGAAGAAATCAGGATGATAATACAGCTTATATTTGTCTGCTCCTGTGTTTGACAGGGTCAAGGTGTGCCCCCACAGACCACAGTCAGCAACCTGCTGCAGATGATGTACCAGGACCCTCAGCGTTGGTCATACACATTCCAGACGTATTCCTGCATGAGCCGGCTCAGAACACAGCTGCAGCCTCCACCTGCACGCCTCCTCCAGTCAAAGGGAACACCTGTCCAGGTGTATGAGCGTTCAGTCTACAGTGATAGGCGAGTGAGCCAAATTTACCAGAAACATTTTTAACAAACTAAGCAAAGTTATGACAAGGTTATAATGGGAATTCATCTTCCTCCATTATATTTTCTCAGATATATCTTTGCTTTGAACATGTTTGAGCTGGGATGTATCAACACTACAGAATGGTCCGTCTACCAGGACTGGCATTCCCTCCTGGTGGAGCAGTTTGGACACCAGGTGGAGCTAGAGGGCGTAATTTACCTCAGCGCCCCACCAGAGGTATTGCACATGAAATTCAGTATTTCGTGCTCTGAGTGCCAACTGTCACAGAAACAGTTCTGCCTGTCTCTTAGAAATGCATGGAGCGACTGCAGCGTCGGGGAAGAGCAGAAGAGGAGGGTGTGAAGCTGGACTATCTGGATATGCTGCACTCGCAACATGAGAGGTGGCTGGTTGAGAAAACGACAGAGTGAGTGAGAATAAGATTGCACAGCTCTGATTATTTTTTTATCACAACTACTGGTTGTGGCTTAAGAGGTAGAGCAGAGGCTTGTACAGTCGACCTCGACCTATTTGCGGTTCAGTATTCTGCGGATTCACCAAGCTGCAGATTTTTCTGTGGAATGTAACTCCAAATTATTTGTGGAAAATTTGAAAATTTTAGTGCCTTAATGCATTTTTTAAGATTAAATAATGATTTACTAATTTTCAAATATCAGTATTAATACAGCAAAATATGAATATAATTATTTTTTTTATTAAAAAACATTCGTCAACTGATGCAGAAATTCTAAACACAAGGCCCAAACACCTGAGTGCAATGCTACTGGACACACTATTGACTGTTTTAGGATGATACTTGAAGGTATATTTGGTGTTTGGACTAAAATAGTCAGTTATAAGCGTTTTTACAGGGGGTCTCAAGTATTCGCGGATTTCAGATATGAGCGGGCGGTTGTAGTCCCTAACCCTTGTGAATACCGGGAGTCGACTCTACAGTGAAGAAGGACCTGGGGCATGGCACAATAACTTAAGGTTTAACCCCAGATTTTCTGGGTTATGAGATTTATTGCCATTGTAACTTATGCCTCACACCTAACCAGAGGGGTGTACTACAAAAGAAGTTCAACACAGCCAGGCTTTCTTTGCATTGTTTGAGGTTTTGGCTTAACAAAACCTCAAACCTCAGGTGGAGAGAACATGCATCACGACGGCTGTTAACAGCAGGACTTTCTGCATCAGGCTCTGTGTGTGTGCTCACGTGAAAAGGGTGTTTCAGGCTATTTTAATTAGTTCTTTGTTCTAGTAGCTGCAAAAGTAAATTGGAGTCGAGCATAAAGACTTTATACATTTTCTGCATGACCAACAGGATCCTTGCATCCAGTTACCATGTGATGCACAGTTAGCGCCAACTTGTTGCTAAGGTAAAACATGTTCCCCTAGCACTCTGCATACACTCAAAGCATGCTGTGATTTTAATGAGAAACTCTGAATGTGGAATGTGTTCAGTATGGGTTGTCATGGTGATTTAGTCAGGTAAAAAGAGAGTCACCTTTGTGATACTGAGAACTCTGACTTTAAGCTCGATATAGCCCACTAACCCTTTTGTCTGGCCGCATCTTCATCCTACTCCTCTGGTTGAGAGTAGGTGATGGTCAAGGTGAACATAGCCCTCTGTTATCCCCCCTCCATTATGCTTACAAGCAAAACAGATAAACTGCATAAAGTACTGATATCTAGCTGGTCTAAATTTCCTACTTGGAAACACAGTGGTGGCACAGTGCTTGCGTTCAGGTTCTTTGCAGCTGTTTGTTGCCCGGCTGTGAACAGCTGACGGTTCGACAGTGTGTGGTCTGCTGTAAATGTCATTAAGTGTGTGATACAGCTTTGTTCTCTCCTTTCAGAATCCATTTTGAGAAGCTGAAGCAGATACCTGTCTTAAAACTTGATGCCAGCGTGGAATTTAAGAGTGACCCAGAGGTGCAGGAGCAGTTTATCACAAAGGTGTGCTTGAATACCTACTGAATGTCATTTTGACCTAAAAGGTGCAGTGCCAGAGTTAACCACACGAGGGCACTGCTCTGATGTTGTGAGTCACAATCTTTCACCAGAGGTGGGGCATGTGAGGGTATTTGAGCCAGTCAGCTCTGATATGCTGTGATCCTAGGGTGCCTTTTTGTCCACAGGTGAGGAACTTCTTTGATGCTTTATGAGAGGAGCCATCAGCAGCACAACGGGAAACAGATGAAACCAGTCAGACCTTCATATAAAGTCTTTATATAAGTTAATACACACAGACCTCTTTTTGATGAGCTTCAGGACCATGTCATGTGAAACCCTGACTTTTTTTTTTTTTTTTGGATATGAATGTGTTACTTTAAAGCGTTGTACTGTTATTTACTGGTTACTTTTAAAACACACTTTGTAGTTATGAACGTTACCTCTTAAACTATAGATTACTGTTTAAATCTTTGGAGTTGTCTCTCCGAGTAAGCGCAGTTTTACAGCGTCCATAAATTATAAACTAATCTATACTAGAACTGAAATTCACACAGTGTGTGTCTGTGTACTATTTTATAAACATATTTATAATCTTGACTTGTTGGAACAAGCAGTTAAGACAAGTGTTTCTTGCAGCTTCTTAAAAAATAAAACTCTTAAAAAATATATTTCAACATTGAGTTGTCATTTTGTATTAGCTTTTTTATTCTTATGAGCTTTATTTGCATTAAGCAAATAGAAACGTGCAAATTGCTGTGCAAGATTTTAATTGTTTTGAAATACCGGTAGATTTTTTAAAGAATAGTTCATGTGGTGGGACAATGACCTTGGATACATGCTCTTTTTTTTTTCTGCACCTCTGACGTGCTCTGATGATCAGAGGGGCTGTTCGGATGCCTGGAGTGGCCAGGGGTCATCAAAGGGCAGCTGGCGGCTATAAAAGGCCTGCCTGGAGCTCTGTCTGCTCAGAGCATCATTTGAGCCTGAGAGCAGCTGGAGTGAGGAAGGAGATCTGTGCTTCTCTCTCTTGTCATTCCGGTGTAGATTTTGTGAGTTTCAGCTGAAATGGATGTTCTGATCGTCTTCATCTGTGCTCTTGGAGCCGTTTCTTCCACCCGAGGCCACAGATATCACACGGGACTCGAGAGCAGTTTGGCATTCAGAAATCTGTCAACCAATCATCGCAGCGGATACCCTCTGTACATGATGCAGCTGTATCGCTCCTTCAGAAGTGCTGATTTGTCCTCATCAGTAGCTGTCAGTGATGTTACTGCACAAAGCGACAGCCTGTCAGTGCACGGTTTTGATTCTGTCAAAAGCCTGATGGCCAGAGGTGAGTAAATGGCCGAATTATGCTTTTCACGTCGCTCATTGGTTGTTAAATGTGCCATTAATTGTATGAGTTGGTTTCTCTGTGCACTGAATCCTCCAGGAGCTCTTTCACTGGTCGATTGTCTGTGCTATCAGACCCTCCCTTTTACGACCCAGCAAGTGTCAAAGTGCTTATTCAACTTTAAAGGCTTGCCCTGTTTTATGTGGGGAGGTTGTATATTAGCCCTCAGACGTCCTTGCACAGGGGGGTCCAATACACATCCTGTCCTGTTCGCCCTTTCACTCCAGTGTTTTGACATTTGTCCAGGATCTGGTTTGTCCAGATTCATCCCAGACTGCAATGCGTGAATCTGAAGTCTCACTTGCATGTCTCATTTTCAGGCTGCCATCAAGAGGGTGAAAAGTGGACCATCACATTTGACATGTCATCCATCTCTACCAGTGAGCTTGTCCAACTGGCAGAGCTGCAGATCAGACTACCAGCTTTCTCTGCCTCTGAGCGTGCCACTGTGGATTTATATCACTCCCGGAAGCAGAGCTGTGACCTGGACGACACATTGTGCCGGGAGGAGCGTCTATTCTTAGGGACCTTTGGCACATCGCCTAGCAGCACAAAGCCTTCCTGGAAGGTGTTCAATGTGACCGCTCTTTTAAAATACTGGCTTTACCAGGGAGACAAAGTGCAGAGCCGAGAGGCTTCGGGAGAGCCTGAGACTGAGTATGGGAGCGGTGCTGGGGATGGAGTGGATAAAACCAGAAAGTCACTGTTCACAAATTTAGGACTGAGGCAGAGAAAAATCCCCCATCCGACCACAAACAGGGTCATGATGGTCATCTTCTCCAAACATAAGGAGGGCCATGCGGCATACAGTCTCATTCACACTGTGGAGAACTCCAAGTATGTGTCCATGGACAAAGAGGGCAATGACATTCAAAGTCGGCGCCACAAAAGGAACCGAATGGAAAGGATGCGAGTAGCTGGTGTATCTGCACATACTGTGGCTCCAGCACCATCAGCAGCAGCAGAGCAGGTCCAGAGACCGCTGTGCCGAAAGGTAGACATGTGGGTGGACTTTGACCACATCGGCTGGGATGAGTGGATTGTGCATCCGAAGCGCTACAACGCATATCGCTGTGAGGGAGAGTGCCCTATACCCCTGGACGAGTCTTTTAGTCCCACCAACCATGCATACATGCAGGTGAGAACGCAGATTTAAGAGTTTCACTGAACAATTTCTAAACCTCAAAATAAATAATTGTATAGTTGCTCATGTGTTCACGTAAATTATTTCATTTTCAGAGCCTCTTGAAACATCACCACCCAGAAAGAGTGACCTGCCCGTCCTGCGTGCCGACGCGCCTCAGCCCGCTCTCCATGCTGTACTTTGAGAACGATGACTTGACTCTGCGGCATCACGAGGACATGATTGTTGAAGAGTGCGGGTGCCACTGAAGCCCCCACCCCATCACTGCTGCAGCTTACACCTAAACACAAAAACCTGCTTTGTTTGCAGCCTATTAACTGAACATTAACCGACCACAAACTTCAACTCAGATGTTTTTTATTGCTTTGATGTATAAATTAATACTAAAATATCAATGTTGTTGAGATGACTCAAAGTATATATATTTCATCCATACTGGGTGATTAAAAGTTGTATTTTTCTATCTTTTGTGTTATTTATGTATTATCATGTAAATTCTGTACATAAAATATAAAATGTATATTAAATTTTTTTATACTGACATAACTGTGTTGTTTTTATGTTGTTTTAAAATATTTTTCTCCACCCTTTTGTGTATATCTTTATTAATAAGGTGAACATTCTGAACAAACCCTTTGTTGCACATTAAAAAAAGGTCATACAAAGAAAGTTTTTGTCTCACAAAGTGTTTTTCCCTTCATTTACAGTTAAATCAAAATGTATTTATTTAGTTGGAAATGAACCACATTTAATTTATTTGTAAAAAATAAAATAAATATACAGAATATCAGCGCCACCAGTTTATCTGGTTTAAGCTTTAAATAGCATTTCATTTGTTGCCACTTCCATTAAATCTCCCAGCAGTAGCCATAAAGCTAAATAGGCACACTTCGTTCTTAGTGTTCCTTGGATGGCAAATCTGTTTGGATTAACAAATAAAAGGCTCTCATACAGAGTGTGCATCCACATCTTAATCCGTTGCTAGCAGCCAGCAACTTAGTATATTGGCCTTTCTCACCTCGCCAATCCACATCTTGGTCCTGTTAAAGTGCACACATCATCAGAGGTCATTAGCGTCGTCCTCCCTGGCCAGGCACGCTGGGTGGAACAACACAAACCACACTGAAGGATGGACCGGTGGGTGAGAAAAGGCAGTAGTACTACTTGTTTATCCTGGAGAGGAGGGGGTTGGACAGCCAGGAAGCTGAGGTGACAAGGAGATCATTCACGGCCCAAGTAGTGGGAGGGAGTGGAAATACTGCACCTGAAGGGTGACGCTACTGTGGAGGAAAGACAGGCCGGACTGGAAGTGATCAGCTGAAACTATTCAATCCACATTTCCACCCAAGACAGGACCAGACTGAGTTGTATTTCAGGATTTGTCCACGTGTTTCTTTCTTTCGTTTTTGCAGAGGTACGTTTTGCAATCAGGACCTATTTTCTTCACTCGCAACAGAGCCCAGAGCGCATCGATTTTACTCCACTGAATGATTTGTGCTTTATTTATATTTATTCTATTGATGATTCTCTACAGAGCCTCTCACACCACAGGCTACATGTAAAAAAGCATTTGTACGGTCCCGCACATGCACGGTATAATGAATGAGTGTTTCATTGCTACAGCGCTGTGCAAAAGTCTTACACCACCCCTTATTTCGTCGCATTTGGTTAGGAACGTGGGAAACAGTTGCAGTGATTTATAGAAATACATGCAAACATACATGAAAATCCAGTAGACAAAAAACTGAATTGTACAGTTCAAATCAAACGCATTTGAAAGTCAATATTTGTTATGAGCACCTTTATTCTTCGACACACTCTGAACCCTTTCAGTCAGCTTTCTTGTTATTTCTTTAAGTAGTCTTCAGGAATAGTTCTCGAGGCTTCTTGAAGGACATTCAAAGCTCTTCTATGGGTGCTGGCTGCCTTTTATTTTGTTCTCTGTCGAGATCCCACTCTGCTTCAGTAATATTGTGGTCTGGGCTCTGTGGAGGTCAGTCAGTGACTGATTGTGTATCACAGTGCGTTTCTCTATCCTTCATTGATTTTACTGCCATGGTTATTTTTTGGGATCATAGTCATGATGAAAAATAAAGCTGTTGCCAATCATGAGCTTTCCATATAGTACTCCACGATGTATCAAAAAATCAGACTGGACTTTTCTGTGTTCACAATTACTTCAGTTTTGATGAGATTTCCAACACCACTGGCTGAATTGCAACTCAAAAACCATACAGGGCCTCCACACTCCCCGTGCAACTGGTACGCTGTAGACACTCAGTGTTGCACTCTCCTGTCCTCCTTTGTACATAGTGACGACGATTTGAACCAAGAAATCTATACCCATCACTCTGTCACACCTGTGACACTGATCTTCAGTCCAGCTCTTGTGTAATCTGTCATACTCAGCCTTTCCTACACTTCCCTTCCTCAATAATGACTTCTTCACAGCCCACTTCCACTGAGACCATTCCCGGTGAGGCTTCAGTGAACAGCACCATGCGCAGAAAACATTTTCAGCACTTTTGGAATCACTTTGTTGGTCTGTTAAAACTGTGTCATCTTTGAGATTTTCCATCGATCCAACTGAAATCTGAACAAACGGTGTGTTTTAGTAACAAAAGCTGGCAACAAAGTGCCAAAAGACATGAATTTGAAAACGTCTGGAAGTCTGGAATCGCAACTTAAAGAAATGAGTGGCGACTTTAAAATTCGCACATTACAATAAATAAGTTATTAAAACTGCAAAGCATTTTTGAGAACAAACAATGTGAAGTTCAGTGAAACACCATCTATTCTAGCACATTTGTTTCATAAGCACTTCACAGTGAAGCGAATCAACAACGTGCCGGTGACAGAAGTGGAATCGTAAATGTTGAATGGAGGAAAGAGTTCCTGCCTGATGTGTACAGTTGCATATTGACCTCTCTTTAAACAGCCCACAGACTGAGGTTATCAGTCTCCTGCGAGCTCGTCGTGGAATTCCTCTGAACCAGAGCGATGCAGGAGGTGCAGCAGGCTGCAAGGCTAGTGGTCAAATGTATATTAGCTTTTCACTTAAACATCTAAACCGTTGACAGGAAATGAAAGCATTATTTGATTTCAAATGGCACCGTTCAAGTTAGAACCCCCCCCGCCAAAAACAACCGGTTTGACAGAAAGACTCAGAACCCACTGAACACATGACGCAGAGATAAAGTCTGAATGGTGTTTGCTTTAATTTCATTTTAAAATCACCATAAAATAGCGAAATATCCGATTCAAACCGTCATCAACAAATTTCTGTTTTACATCATTTGTGTTACACTTCAGGTGAAGCGCTCGTTTGTGAGAGCAATCCTGACAGCCCGGATCTAAAGAGAGGTGTCGGGAAATGCACTGAAATCAAAGCACATCGAGTGAAAACCTTTTTGGAATGGTTAGAAATTCGGACAATACGATTCTCATTTTCACTGACAAGTTTTACTACCGAGCGATGAGGCATTGTTGGTGTTAAGCACTTCTCAGTGTTCGTTTTGAACTCGCAGCCACTACCTGAAGGCACACTTTTTGTTACACATAAACCAGGCCGAAGCCTCGAGGCAGACAGTAAAAGTGTAATTGCAGATCCAAAAAATGAGGCCGACAGAGACAAGATCCTCTGTCTACATGGAGTAGGTGATGGTGGGGGGGGAAGACGGTACCCCTCTCTTCACAGCACTTTGTTGGGCTTCACCTAGATGTCCATTTCAAACTGTGCGTCATCACCTTTGAAAAGAAAAGTACACATGACAGTAAGTATGAAACTGACCCATTCCATGACACAGACTCACTCTAATATTTATGGCACAGCAGCAAATGACCTAGTGGTACCTGATGATCCGAAACAAAGAATCAATGCTTATAACCAACTTAAACTAATGCTTTTTTAAAAATTTAAATATTTCTTTGTTGATAATATAAATATGAATACATTTCAAATAAAAACAGTGTAAAACTTCTGAAAGTTTCTTTTTTCTTTTCGCCTCCTTGGGCTGGTTTCAGACCACTGGTTAAAATGGTTAAAATAACTGTTTTAATAGAGTTTAAGCTGAAAGATCAAGTTGTCAGCTTTCTGTGTCACAGTGAGAAAAAAACCCCAAAAAACCAACAACAACAAAAATTGAATATTCATCTTACACATCTTTCAGAAATAGCTACTCTTAACCCGCCGTGTTTCTTCTCAACCGTTGCAATCACCAGTTAACCTAACCTAAGGAGGACGCTGGTGTGTCAGGAGAAAACCCACGCACACGGAAAACATGGAAACCACCCAATCGCTCAACAATAAAATAATGCAGGGTGGAGATGGATGATGATTTGTAGGTTTTAATGCTGTATTGCTTGCATGAGTGATGTGTGTATAGGTGTGAACATACCAGCAGTGCTACTGTCAGGAGCAGCCCTGTTGTTGTTCAGTAGTTCTCCATTTTGAGTGTTCTTGCTGGTGTCCTTGGAGGCAGGGCTGGTCACTCCTGGAATGACTGGCAGGTTGGCAGGAGGGGTCCTGGCCAACGGAGAACTGCGACAGTCCAGCAGGAACTTGCGTTCGTAGATGATCCTGGTACCTTTTGTGTTCGCAGGTGGGAAAAATGAATGATGATTATCAGATGCGCAGCATTGAGAGACCAAACAGAGCACTGAGGCCACACTTGCACTAACTGGGATCAGCTGCTTCATGCGCTGCACTCGACCTGATTACAATACGAAAACAGGAATTTCTTTAATGTTGTTTGTACCTGATCTTCATGCAGTAACTAGAAGGACGTTGCAGCATGTATGGGGCACTGTTATAACTCATTAGGCTGCTGCTCTATTACGGCTGTTATTATGATCTGCAACGCTTCAGAAGTTGTATATTATGTATACTGTTGCACAACGAGTCAGTCTGAATGAACACAACACACACCACTCCTTGGCAGTGATGTGATGGCTTCCAGTTGTGATAAATAACTGAGCAGAAACAAATACAACCGATTTATTTTCTGATGTAAAACAACTAAACTTGACATGAAGAAGAAAAGATTTGTGAACAGCACTTCTACAGTAATTCTAACATGATAATAATGTTTTGTTTACATATATCACTAACATGTGTTTTGCTAATTAAACCTTTAATACAGTTCTATGCACAGTTAATAAACAGTTTTAACATTTGATGCAAAATTAGCATGTGTCCTTTTTAAGGCGGTATGTTATTATTTGCACATTCGCGTAACAAGCAAAAGATCCTGGGAAAAGACACGTCCCTCATGCTAGGGGTCAGAATTAGAGAAATTGGTCCATGCTTTCATATCAAGCAGGTTAGATTATTGTAACACTCTATTTTCAGGAATACCCAAATCATCAACATGACAGCTTCAGGTCAACCAGAAATCTGACCACATTACCCCAGTACTGAAATCACTTAAATGGCTCCCAGTACAACATAAAATTACTTTTCAAATCCTTCTGGAATCTCTCACCAGTTTGAGCCCTGCTCATCTGGTGCAGATCTTTCAAGTGTTCCCAGAATCAGACCTCAGCCTGAGGCTGCTTTCATTACTGCTCTTTGGAACAAGCTGCCTGCTGATGTAAGATCAACTACAACTGTGCACATATTCAAAAACCTCTTTATTTACCTGGGCTTACACCTAACAGGTGCTGTTGTTTTGTTTATGCTGTTTTCATTGCCATAAGGCATTGTAAACCTACACAGGTTTATACGTTTTTGTCTTCGTTTTTCAGCAACAGATTTATTTAATCAATTGTTTTGTTGTCTGCTGTATGTATGCAGCTACAACAGCTGATTCATCTGGGATTACTCTCATTCTCATTCTTTGTTAACCAAATTGAGCTTACATGTAATAATACGTGCTATGTAAAAAAAAAAAAAAAAAAAAAAAAAAAAAAAAAAAAAAAAAAAAAAAAAAAAAAAAAAAAAAAAAAAATAAAAATAAAAAAAAAAAAAAAAGAAGAAGAAAAAGAGTTTTCAGTTTGTAACAGAACATTATGAAACAGAAAGCTGGCTATATTAGACAAAGAACAAGCCTGACCTGAAACTGGATACCTCGAGTGTTTAAACTCGTCAGCAGCAT